>DVPR01000340.1:0-14584 GCA_018239345.1 Oxynetra stangelandi
GTTGGGAGCTTACTGCAGCTAAACTGGCCACATAATACCCGAGCGATGATCCGCCTAACCGCAGTTTAGATTAAACGCAATCTCGTGCACGGAGAGGCGTCGCATTTCAAGGCTACGCGATGTATGCGAGTCGATAAAGGATTTAATTTAAACAATATTTCATAGGAGTCTGTACACTGTGCGTTATTGTGATGCAACCGTAACGAACGGGGTGAATATTCATCCGCCACCGAAGGCGTAGAAGAAATCTAATGTACCGTGAAAACAATTGGCGAAAGTCTAGTATAACAAGTTAACCAATAGCCGAGAGCAATGACAAAGGCGCAGATTAGAAAGTATATTGTGTTGTATATCAGAGCCCGTGATACGGGACAGGCACACGCTCTGATTGGCGCCCTATCTGAAAATCTGTCGCGGCCGACGCACGCGCGCCATTAATGCCCACGCCATGCACCTTTAGCGCGCTTTAAGGGTCCAACGTTTCAACTGTACAAAAAATCATAATAAATTCTTATGAGAAAATATTTCCTTCGGATTCAATTTAGAAATTTTATTGTGTTCATTAGAAAACTGCACTTCAAAACGACGGTAAGACGTAACGACTGCTCGGATGTTTCCTAATAGTCTGTCTCATAGCACAACATGAAATAAAAATGTTTAGGAGAATATACATAATTATGTATATTACACGCATAACGTATTATCGAAGATTTGTCAACTATCAAAAGTTAAAAATAAACCACTAAACACATATGCGAGTATAAAATGTGGCAATAAATAATAACTTAAGATTGTAATTTTTCATCACCATAAATAATAAGTTATTCTAAATCTGTAATTTATTTTTTCACGCTGACACGATAGAAATGTCCAAATAGCGTTGTTAATCATCCGATAAGTGAGTTGCATAAGTGCATTGGGAATGGTTAAATACGGAAACAGAGATTAGGAGGTCAGGCGGTGACCTTGGGCTGTAAGTAGGTCGGTCGTGAGATGGGCTATCGGGTGGCAGACGTCACGTTCCAACCCACCAGGCATGCCCACTCCGGCTCGCTAGTCGCCTATCTCCGATGTTCCGATGGTGGATATAGTAAGGAATGCGTATGATGGCGATAGCAAATTATTTACCGTTATTTACACATGCTAAATATTTCCGTTTAAGTACTTATACACTTATTATCCTTTTATGCTCATTGTCCTATTACGTATAAGATTCATGTCCCGGTACGGATGGTACCAGTCCGCATCTTTGCTGAAATTGTGTACCTACATCACAAACTCTCGACACAAGGAATCTCAGTGTAGTTTTATACATTTCATACAATAGAATCGTAAATGAGTACGTTTCATTATGAATAATCTATATAATGGTTAACCAGCGCAATTGAATTTTATTATCGTGATTTATTTTCCTACCAAAGTACCAAAGATATTGCCTTAGGGCAATGTCAGTCCTAAGTTATGCGCCTCTATTGTAAACTTCAAGCGATGTGCCATTCCGCGAATATTGTAGGCTTTAAAGTGGCAAGTAAATCATATTTTATGTATAAGAATGGAAGATTAACCGCTGACACTAAAAGTTAACCCAATTTAATTCCTGTAGAATAAATAGGAAATATTATACAGACGGGTGATTACTTGTATTTTTTTCAAAGTAGTGTATATTTTAGCGATGTTATAATAATACATAGCAATTTCATATAAAATATTCATTGTATAATATTATATTTCGAGTTTTAGTAGATTTCGTTTATTGTGCTTCGTCTTGCACACGGCACGTCAGGTTTGCAAGGACAGAGATGTTTGGCGCTCCGTGCTCTCTGCCTACCCCGCTAGGGACCTGGCGTGACGGTTATTTAGTTATTTCGTTCATTGCTATGTCTAAATCTTAACCGAAATGTATATAATAAACGATTTCTTTAATAAATCTATGAATAGCTCGGTTACAACACATCAGAGCCGACATTACACCAACGACAGAAAAAGACTGCGGAAGACAGTGTTTCATTGTTGTTTGACTGAAAACGTTTCTTGTTTACAGATATTTTTATTGTTACGTTTATTACAGTCTACTGTGTACCAAATGGACCATAAAATGAGACCATTATCCATTTGCACAAACCTATTTTGAAGATTATGAAGACATAGTTGTGCACGGAATTGGTTTGGAATTTTCAAACGATATGTTCAAAAATGTTTATCAGCTATTTCAGAATAACTGACCGTGGACCATTGAATTTATCACAAAAAAGTGAACGATAATATTAAAAGAAAAAAAGCATGATGATTATTCAGTTCGTCTATGTTGCAAAAAAAATTGTAGGTTATTAGAAAAAGACCAAATCGACACCGCTCGGGCTGCCGGGTTTTTTTCTTCGGACGAGACGCACGGCGGAATTAAAAGTATGACAAAATAATCAACCGCCGTGCACGGAAACGTTGACAATGATGAGACGTGAGTGAAAGCCGGGGTTCGGCGGTTATCTTATTTATTTTGTATTAAAAAATATTACAAGCGAACGCGGCAACGGAACACGCGTCGCCCAGTGACATTAACACACCTACACGACACACACAGTGCTCGAAATAATCACTACGTTCTCTTATTCTACGTGAATTCGTGTATTCTCTTATTCTATGAATAACTATTATTTATGTTTATCGTATAATGTAAGCACAGCATACACCCTCTAGGGATAACTATTACACTGATACATTCGACTATGCGCTTTTTATAGCAGCTGTATTGAATTGCAGCGGTTTCGGTTATATACTATCTATATCTAAATATCACTTTATCGTGCTTTTGTGTGAAAAACTCTTTGTTTGTGCGTGCGTGTATTATACGTGTTCACCGCCGGCACAAATAGAATTCTGGACAGGTTTTTGAAGTGTGTTTATAGTACGGCGCTTCAGTTATATAAACATGTCGTTCAATCTGCAGTGGCTAGCCTACGAGAATTGTGTCAATTGAGTAGGCCTACGGTGGAGTCTTCTCGATGTTCCTCAAGATGCTAGGGAGGGTAAGGACCGTTAGATCCCACATGCTGTCTTATACATGCAACGGCGTGACAGAATTATTTAAATGTCTCTAACTGTAGCTGGCTTACTGGGAGCGGTATAACCCGGTCGTGTATAAATATACCTAAGACTATACACTGCATGAATGTGTATAACCATCATACACCTTGTTCGCAGATTATTGCAAATTAATTAAATTAATTTAGAAACAATGGCTTTCTGTAAAGAAACGCCTAATACAATTATTGACGATGACTTTTTATTGATGTATCAACAGTCAATTGTCAATTCGTTGCACTAATTGCAAACACTTTCTTCCGAATTTACAAACCATTAGACCGCAATCGTTCAAATGTAACGAAGACAAAAAATAATAATATACAGAGTTATCTACGTTTCGGTGGCCGATAGGCTTGTGGGTACCTGTCGCTTGTGTTTTCGAAAAGGTATATAATTTTATGTCGTCTCACGGAGACCAATAAAAATTCTTCCTATCCGCTCGTAAGCTGTATTTTAAAACCAACTAAAAGTTGTTAATCCGTTCCAAGTCACCAAAACATCGTAAACAATGCGCTCGAAACCTTTTTGGAAATCAGTATACGATGTGCTCAATATTTAATACTCACTCCCATTCAAATGTTATCCGGGCTTCAAACAAAATATACTTATAGAACATCTATTATACAGTACGGAATTACAAAACAAAAAAGGTGGTTGTAAACGATAAAGTCACTTGAACAATATTTACACTATGATAAGTAGTGAGAGACGCGTGAAATTTTGATAATCACTTAGAGCAATTATCTTATCTCGCACCATTAAGTCTACCCACTTACAATACGTAGAGCATTTGGGTCATTTTTTATAAACGTGTTTTGTTAAAAATCCTTAGTGCTTGTTGTATGAATTGTTTAGAAAATTATACATTTATTTTTGGAATGTGCGTAATTAAACAAAATGTACTAAATCAAATCGAATAGCACTTTACAGTGTTAGGAGATATAAACAAATCGTTTGTATGCGTGTTACAGATGTTTTGAAGTATCCATCAACGATTTTTATTAAAGTTCTGCGGCAGTAAAGCAAAGGGATTTTTTTAGCTCAAGATTGAAGGTTGTCCGCAAACACATTTCATAACTGTCGCAGTGGATATAGTTTTCAATTGGCATCCAACATGAATACGAATTGAAATGCATTTATTATTCGTAACATACATACATTTATTTAATTTACGCCAGTAGGTTTTCAAATATGTTTTGAACATTTGTATCGCGATCTTTTGAAATAATGTGTCCCATTGTTAACAGCATTAACATCACTCGTCACTAAATAATGCGCAACTTAACTCTTATATCATGTATTTATACTGTATCTCTGTGTTTAAAATGTTATCAAGCATCAGCATACATTTATCTGCCTCTATACGAATAAATAAAATTAAAGTGACTGGTTGTAAATCCAAAATAACAGATTTTCATCTAATCTATATGAAAGTGTAGTATAGGTATATGCTATACAGTACTAACAAAAAAAACCATTTATTTTTATTTCTTTGTCTGTCTATGTCTTCCCGCTAATTTCTGAAACAGCTGGATCGATTTGGATATGACTTTTACTAGCAGATAGCTCATGTTATAAGCAGTATTTATCTTAGATGAAAAAGAAACAGTCGAGTAGATGGATAAAAGTTTTCATTACCACTCTTTTCTGTAAGCTGCGTTATATAAATTATACAACATTATATAAATTACATTTTATCATTTTAGTATTGCATGCGTAAAACCGCAGGGAACACCTAGTATGAAACAAATGGTTTTGATATCTACACGGATTTTATCAAATCAATATTAGTACTTCTAATTTTTTTGGTGAAAATTATATAATGCAAGATTTTCAATCATCATTCAATTATTGTTTACATAGCCATGTAATCTTTAACCTTGTTGGTAATTAGGGACACCGATTAGGTCAATGACAACCACGTTGTGCAAAAAGATTGATTATAAAAGCCCGTCAACAATCATGATAGAAATAAGAACTCTCCCGATGAAGTCACCATTTGAACGCTCCGATTTTTGATGGAGGCCCCATGTATTGTTTTGGATCCAGAAAGAGTTTACCTTGTTCTGTTAGAAACCGCTATTATATAGTATGAGTCGTATTCGATTGCTGGACAAATAGAGAAAGGTGCAATTATTTCTTAATTTAAAAGTATTTAAGGTAACCGATATTTATTTATCCACATTTGATTGTAATATAATTGGACAGATTCAGTTTTAATATACGAGTACACGCATAGCTCTCTCATCGATAACAATGGTGTTGGAAATAATGCAATTATTATTGTCGTAAGCATATGTACTGATAATTAACTAGTAATTTATTTATTTATGTAAGTGAGCAGGAGCATCCAATAGTAGGAACTACAAAGAACAAAAACAATGCATAGCGGGAGTCGACCCCGGGTGATAGAAAAATGCTGAGGTAGCCTTAGTAAAGCAAGAAAATATGTAAATTTATAACATTCCAACATAAAGTAAGAATAAAACCACGAAAAAAAAATGTTTGGAAAATACACACAAACGCATGTATTACCGTAATACTGGACCTTATACTTTAATACTGTATTTCGTACTTTAAATAAATTTTTAAATTATTTACTTACATAGACGAAACAGTTGTTATAAACTCCAATGAAGGGTAAATCATTTATAGCAATATAGGTATACCTATATAAAATACGCAACATTGCATATGAGGGTCTTGATCGAGGCGCAAGCACGACTATTGGCAGTGGATTCTATGCAAGTCACGAAGGAATTACGTTGCTCATATATGGCGGAGTTCTCCTTAAGCGCGATTTGACTAATTCTCAATTCAAATGTGAAAAACAATCAGCACTTGTTCGCATTTCAAAAGCGAAAAGATAAGATCCCTGTACAGTGAGTAAAGTGATTCATAATTTAACATGCCTTTGATAGGATGAAGGGTAAATAAGTGTTGTTACATCACCAAACGTAAAATATTTTTCCTATGACTGCTAAGACTACTATGTTCGTCGTGAGGAGTTAAACTGTTTATAATGCATTTTGTAAGTTACTAGAAATAATGTAACATAGAAGTAGTTCATTTAAAAACCTTCATTTTTGTTCGTTCAGAAATGCGATTTACGTTAAAACAAGCAGACTGTTGCGTAGCACTGAATAGGTACTTACTTCTTTCAAAAAATGCCTGTCAATGTTCTATTTTTTTTTTCAGTTTTCAAGAACTGATATTAAATTTTTTTTGCTAATTTACTAGTATTTCGAACATTGTCAGAAACGCGAAATGCCTTTTGAATGTTTCTAATGGTTTATGAAGTTAAGATTGCTATTGGCGATGGTAGAGTTGTTTTTATATATGCGCTTCGATAAATATCAGTGCATCAGCCGCGAAGTCACTAACACGTGGACACGTGAAGCCTTACCGCACTAACCCTATTTACTGCCACTCATGTACCTATAAATGTACGCCCTATATTTGCAACGTGCAACGATATGACATCTTAGATTCGCTACCCGCAAATACCTATTCGAAACAGTGGTTAATAAGGAACTTAATAACTTAAGACCGATTGTGTTCCGGGTAAATAGTATTAGCCTTAAAATTATTGATTAACCTCATAACGCACGTAATATAATTTACATAATCACTGAGCCTCTGTGTATAGCTTAAATATTCACGCACATTGACACTGGTGTCTAATTCTGTAACGCCCATAATCCCTGTAAAAGAGATTGGCTTCAGTCTGGATTGTTACGTAGACTGTATAATTTCTAGTTACGTTTGAACATACTTTTCATATGAACTCTCTAGCTGTGACAAATAATTCGAAAGAAGCTGGTCGAGCGAGATCGTAAAGTATTACACAAAAATATATTCTATGGACAAAGACTCCAGAGTTGTCTGGACAAACAAGACATGTACATATGTATAATAAATTAATAGTTTTGCTACAAGATGCCAATATTTTTAACAAGTCGGGCCAAGGAATTATAGTGTTTATATGAAATAGTACTACTATAATGATCATTACAATCTAGATTTCTAGATAATGATACTCATTAATAGCTGTACAGTAATAAAAAATACAACCGAATGAATAAACACTAGGTTAAGATGCATCTTCGAAATTATCACAGATCACAGACAGTGTTAGCGTCAGTCGTGATATTTTACCACGATAAGACGTCTTCAACAACCAACGAAAGTGAATCTAAGAATGGGTTGTAACAAGTGTCAGGTGGGTAATGGGGTTATAAGCAGATCTTCCGGCGTGTATCCGATTGGTCGCAAGGCTGGAAGTAGAAAGCGTCGTTAGAACAGGCCCTGCGAGCCTTCCCCGGATGTTTTTGCCCATAATCGTAACGAGAATGAGACTTACTATCAAGACAACGTTCAATTTCCTGCCGTCTTCGACGTATGCGGAACGAGACGACTTGTTACATCCTTTTAAAAAATGCCACCAATATCACTTACGAATAACCCACCAACAAGCTTAAATTAAATATAGTTTACGGTAAACTGTTCATAGACTTTTTTGCATTACGGCAATAATTAGATCGAAATTTATTATCATAAATGATTGATATGATTTTTGTTTTATGTCACTTTAGTCTTACAACATTTTTAACTAATCATGTGCAATCAATATTTCGTGTGTAATATTTACGCATATAAGATTAATATTGTGTGCATTCTATTGGTAGGTTAACAAGTTCTGTCGAAATAGTTTAACCTTTTACCTTTTGTACCGGTTTCATCTCAGACTTAGTGAGGAATTATATACTTGATTAAGTTTTTATGTTTCTGGTAAAACACATGGAAATTTGAAGTTAGTTTGAAGGTGAGTCTTTGTTTTGCTCGTTATTTCGATAGCTCTAGAACACAGTGAATAGATCCATCATAATTAAAATGTTATGTATATGTAAGTAATATGGATTTGGGAACTGGTTTTTTATTGTGCTCATCCGTATTGTATGGAACATTTATGGCAATACACTTTTTGCTACTTTGAATTGTGAATTATTTTTGTTGAATTAATTACATTAAGTACAAATATATATAAAAATAACGGATACCGCAAGACGTGGACAATTGAGGCCATAGAGATTCACCACCCGTCGTGAAACCACAAATAATAATATTACTGTGTAAAATAACTTTTTACCGTGGGTTACAGATCATAGTCAAATGTTAAAGAGTGATATGTCGATCTCATCAAAAGTTATTTTCCGAGTTGTATGAAACAGTCACTCACACACGACCAACGGCTTTAGAGCTCGCTGCGATCGTTGCACGCAATACAAAACAAAAAATAACACGGTTCCAGCACTGAGTCAAAGTCCATGAGACACCCGAGTTCTCTTTAATTATTTCACACAGCACAATAAACAGTCAATATTAAAAAGAATCACTCAATAATAAAACGCCAGTTATTTTCGACGCGGAAAAGTTTGTTGACAGATAGCTTGTGCAGACAAACATTCGAGATGTACTCGCCGCGCTCGCGCACGCAGCGGTGTGAAGTCGGCCGCACTCAGAAATACGCTCGGCAATCTTCGAACGGAATCGGATTCATTCGGTTGGAATGCGCGGCACGCAAGCTCTACCAGAGGCTACGAGTACGCTGTGAGTACGTTCCGATCTACGTGGCGCCTACCTCGCTTCGCATACACAAAATATAATTAAATTGCAACGATCGCCATGTCGGCCTATAATGTACACTTGCCTAAGATCAGGTTCTGTCCAAAGTCGGTATTAAGTCAACGGGAAAGTACAGTTAGGTGCAGGCGCGGGAATGCGTGAGCGAGGTCACGGAACTAGTTGTAAATGACAAGTCTTCCAAAGAAGAACAAATTTCTGCTCGAAATATAACCCACTTTGTAAATTCCTTACCTATCTATATAAAAATCTACCAATGTGAACTAGGTACCAATCTGCCTACCTACGCTAAAAAACTAACGCGACTAGCACGAGAACTCCTTTACAGGCGTAATATTATTAAGACATCAATTTAATATATTGAAAAGTATTTCGTTACAGAATTGAGGATATTAATTCTAAATGTGAATTTTATAAGCATTATTGACTGGTTAAATAGGTCGCCCAGAGTGTTTGTTATATTGAAATTTAGCCGTTGCGTTACCTGCCGATCGCGGATCCGCAAGTTTTACGGGTCATTGACGCATCCAACACCCACTCCATTCCCGATCGAAATCGCCATCCAGTATCCTAATTTTCAAGTTAAACACAATTACAATTGGCCCTGGTTTTATGACGATTGTTTGACTCTACGACCAATCAACCGTTAGCCGATATTAAATATACATTCAGATGTCTTTAAACATAACCGAAAACGTGGGCGTCGTTACACGCTTTAACTGTTTTTCTGGGTCCTTTGAAAACTCGACTATGTCTATAAAATCGATTGTTCGTTAAGGCGAGCCCTAAAATCTTTAACAACAGTTTGTAAATCAACAGCACACGTGTGCCTTACAATTTTTTAGGTGCAGTCAAAGTGACCTACGTCGATATGTCCTAACCATAATGCCTTCTTAGAACAAAATGCACTATAATAGCGGGCCGGCATAATGGCTTTCCATTGGAATAAAATACGTACAATAAACCGGATGTTTCGTGGACAGAGCTGAATCGAGCATAATCAGAACAGACGAACTTCCGTTGTACATTTACGTAGATAAATATACGTTACCATTCCAAGGATTAAAAGCCGGTGTCATTTTTGTTTAGCAGAAAAATCTATATCACAATATAATTTGCATACATACATTTATTGAATAAAATACAAATGTAAGTACACAATATATTAGATATTACATATTAGATATTAGCAATAAGAACAGAAAATTAATATATTTTCCGGTGTAATAAAGTAATTAACATTTATAATTGAACTGAGTTAATGCCTTCAAGGGCAATTTAATAAGGTCACCTGTAATGTAACCGATTTGAAATGAACATTACAACTTATTGGAGATTAATTAATGTTTACAAGACACCCACCACATAATTATAACCATAAACAATACGGTATTATAGTTGTAGGGAATCAAAGCGCAGTAACCGTCAGTATAAAGGCCCAGTCCAAGGAAGATGCAACGCGACTGTGTTATCCGTAACCTGTTCGAAGACCTTCAAATGAGTCGTACGTTGTAGTTTCTATGGGAATTGATTTAGCCTCCAACTTATTGCGTTGCCTGCTTGACTCACGTTGTATCGTGATAGCCACACAAGGGCGTCCAGTACGCATTTAAAAATATTTGATATCTTGTTTTGATATTTTTACTTATATAGGATAACTTTGGTTCTTTTATCGATCGATATTAAGCATTTTGTGAGATAGATTCGAGTTTAAATTAAATCTACATATATATTTAATATTATCTTCATTCATAAGTCAATATAATATAGAAAGTTTAGAATGACGAAGCGAAATAAAAACGTGAAGCTATTTACTCCATTTCCATAGAAGGACAATCTTTAAGTATGCGTCACACCAAATGCTAGAACGACTTTAAGACAAGTATACAAAGACGTGAAATTCCATTCGAAATAGCACACATTGTCTTACGTAAACAAAAAATAAATAAAGGCTTGTATACTCGTATATAGTACACAGTTTTTTGCTTTAATACGTGATTCTTATTATCGGTATCTGTAATTGTCAATAAGATCTTGTTAGGGTGATTAAAAAATTATTCATGCTTCAACTATCTCAAGCCGCGGTTTTACTTTATCAGTTATGTTTGTTATGCAAATTATATCGTACTTCTTAGATCGTATCATGTTGTACATAATCATTATGTGTGTAATGAAAATGCTATTTTAACATTTTACATACGCAATAAAAAAAATACAAAATATTAATATTCATGTCAGAATCTATATTGGCGACAAAATCTTATCGACAAGGACTCGACGAATTATGCGCTTAAGACGAGAAATCAGTTGTTTGCTGTTGACCTGGTAAGGATCAGTGTGATTTATGAAAGAAAGTTTAACCATTATATCAAATGTGTGACAGATCGAAGCGAAGCACAGTTAACTTTTAATTGGTTTGATTGATGCGTTGATTTAAAATTAATATGTGATTATATGTACATATCATTTAAATTATATGTGTTTCTATCCAAATAATATATGGAATTGGAGCCAAACAGTCGGTACACAATATAACAATTGATAAGGTTCGAATCGAGATTTCAATAAAGCGGACTCATGAGATTATTACTCAGTTCGGTTGCTTTGCGGTCTGAGTCAAAAGTGAGTCATCGTCATTTGGCCCGGTAACGAAAGCTTCCACTGTAACCTCTGACGTTGGCTCTTGGAGTAAATCATTAAAAAAAAGCTATTGTATACGTCGCACAGTTTCTAACCTTATCTAGCTGACGACTAACATAACAGCAAAGTTTTTAATGCAGTATGAGTCATTTGAACATAATGGACACAAATATTTTCCACTAAGTTGACGTTTGAAGCTTCTATCTATGACTAGTTGCTTCTATAACTTAGCCTTTAGGCCGAATTAAATCACGATTGAGGGGTTTTTGAGTAGTTTTGTACGTATACAAGTATGTATCTATAAATAACTACCGATATATTAATCCATGCAATGTACTAACAAAAATCTCACAAATGATTAATACCACCCCACTTTTGCATATTAGCACAACAATATTTATTATTTTATACAAAAAAGTAAATTTTCTTTCTTTTAAAGTGAAAGATGAATTATAATTCTTACGCATATATTCTTAGTCCTCTTCCAGTTACTACGAGTTGCGTAAAACGAACTTGTTGTCTAAACACAATCCCGTAACAGGTGCTAAAAAGGCGGGTATTTGTGAAAAATCGCGTGGCTCGCACAAAAAGCGGATCGGCGCCTCTGTCAGTGAAATCGCGCGTGTAGAAAGCAGAACTGGGTGGGGGGAGGGGGGGGGGGTCGCACACAGTGGGCACAGCACACGCACCATGCTAATACGACGCCGTATAATGACAGTCTCAACGGATGTAGGTGTATCAGGCAGGGTCCTATGCGGAAATTTGCGCTTAGTTTTTCTCATACTCCCGTCCTATTATAGCTCCTTATAGTATTATTAAGCAGCGTATAGTTGATTATAATTATACAAAAGATATTCAATTGATCGCATTAGGATTCCATACAATTGGTGAATCATGCACAGTAAACCTTGAAAGATGAGTACCCCGACGCCCGCCGACTAATGTCACGACTTGCTATTCTGCATGGCAGATATTCGTACTACGGGATTGGGGTCAAGCGCTAACTTAGGATATAATACAATAAAACTATACCAAAACATGCCGTTTAAGTAAATATGTTTTACATTACTGTGCTAAAGTGGGTGAGTATGAAAGGCCTCACCAAAGACAATTAATGAATACGTATTGGTATTCGACTCGTGGCATAAAGCAACTGTTATGAAGTGGGTAGATCATTTTGTTGGAATTGTGTTTAAAGGTATGGCCAGAAGCTAACCAGCAGGTAACAGCTAACGGCCACCAGCTAATTGGTACTCATAAAACATAATTCTTATTCTAAACAGAACATGACGAATTATATTGCCCTAAGCTAAGCGAATGCAGTTTGACAGACTTCCATGAGAAGATTATATCTGAGACTGCTATCTTATTCCATTACCGTTTTGAAAGAAGTTGTAATATAAATGTTAACTGGGCGCATTAAAACTTCTTAAAATATTCTTCTAGTTACGAAATGCAACATAATTTTAGTGTAGTAGGTCAAATATGTACTAAACTCATCAAATGGAGACATTAACGTTGTATCAACATATAAATTTTAACTGAACACATTACACCGTTGGGTTATACGTTATACCATGTAAGTGACTCGACATATATTATGCAATTAATTAACCTTTTGGGACCAGTCGAAAAATAAGATTTCTCCGTTATTATAGGTATGCACATTGAGTTCTGTGAAAAGAAATAAGAGTTTAAAGTTCAACGTTTTATGAACAGAAGCTTATTAGTTCGTTAATGCTTATAGTCTTTTAAGTCGTTTTCTCCTAATTATATTAATAATGTCCTTTAACTCATAAGTGGAATTTTAAGCGAAAGTTGGCTGACTTAACATAGGGTACAAAAAGTATAACTTTACAAACAGCATTATATTATGTCATTGATACTATGTGTTGTTGACCTAAACATACACCCTTAACGAATAACATTAAAGATACGTACAAGATGAAACAGATTTTCATACATAAATATGTATAGTAGTAGAATGTATTCATGTGTATTTATATATAATTATTTATAGGGTGAGTAATAAAAAAAATAAGGCTTTTTTCTCTACGCTCAAATGGCCGGAAATATCATTTTTTAAATTTATTCATTAGTTTTCAACAGTCGTATAAACATTTTAATTTGTCCGGAGCGCTTTTAAATTATTATAATTGCTTGGTGCTCTGATTTATCACTTCTGTAACTTTTTCAAATATTAAAGTCCAATTATCAAGAATATAAATAAACTTCGGAAAGTAGTGACAGTGAAACGAACGTATACAATAAGTTTCTTCCTCATTATTATTAATAACTAATTTTAGACTTTAGTAAATTCTAATCGAGCTCGAGTTATATGCAAAAACCAAACTATTTTATTAGTTATAAGTCTGTGTCTTATTCATTATCAGTCGCTATCGCGATGAAAGAAATCCTCTTTATTATTCCTGTACATCTTAATCTCCGTAATGTTCTATAAAGAGTTGGTGTCTGCCAAAGATTATATAATAGAACCCAACACTCATTATCAAAGAAAACTCCTGTGAAGTAACGGTGGAGTGAAAAGACTCTATGATGATAACGAAATAATGATACAATTACTTATGTTCGGCCTTGAAACTGTTACACACTTTCCTACACGTCATTCCGGATTCTATAAGGCTTCGATTATAAATTTACGAGTTCTAGTAACAACAAGAATTAATATCAGTTTCAACTTGTTATCAAGACTGTGGTGATGAATGAAGCGATACGTGCTAAAATTAAATATCTACATGACTCACATTTAACAAGATACAATTACTGCTTTGTGCGCGTTATGTAACATTATTTTATGAATTTCATTAAGCATAACGCAGTTCATGTAACCGTTCAAGCGTTAGGTTATATAAATATACGTAGCTCGCGTCAACTGAATGACCAGTATAATGCTAAGCACATAGTAAACAAAGAAATAAAAACGAAAATGCAGCTTTTGAATGGCACCTATGATGGCCTAGAACATGGTTGATCGAAAACTCACTTGAGAGTAGTTTTGAAGTAACCATCTCGTTCAATGGTCTTCTATTTGCCTAAGTTAGCATATTTTTAGTCAAGTCACATCACATTGTACGTATAGCCGTATACGTATGTTGCAATGGCCCGTTGGTGCAGTGGTTAGCGAACCTAGTCGTTGAACCGGGGGTCGTGGGTTCGATCCCCACCCAGGACAAATATTTGTGTGATAAGCACAAGTATT
>DVPR01000341.1:0-14583 GCA_018239345.1 Oxynetra stangelandi
TAACCGTCACGCCAGGTCCCTAGCGGGGTAGGCAGAGAGCACGGAGTGCCAAACATCTCTGTCCTTGCAAATCTGACTTGCTTCGTCTACATATGTTAGATGTTGCCCCTTAAAACCTTCTTTGAGCAATGTCGAGGCCTACAGTAATACATTTTTTATGATAACGGCGTAGTTACTTTTAGAGTTTTATGTGTCCGCAAGAAATATATTTGAATAGAACCGAGGCAAATCGGGGCAAAGTTAGACATAAATTAAAAACAAGGAAACTTTTGCATTTACAACTTTATAACTTTACCTCATTAATATATAATTTAAAGCTTTTAGCGCTGAGCTTTTAGTATCACTAATTGCGGAATCTGCTATTGTCTCACTTAAATGCATTTTGAAGGATATCCGGCGTGACAAAGCCCACTTAATAAAGATGGAACAGATATGTCTATTGAGGGGTTGAGGAAAATGTCCAGCTTAATATCTCTTATTCGTATTATTTAAACGAATATTTTATTTAACTCCGTAATTTACAGCTACTTAACCTTTTTACCTTATAATTTATTTTAGTTAAAATATATAAATATATTAATAAACCGATGGTGATCAATTTTGGTTATTTAATCACTTTGTTGTTAGTTTATATCATTTAATATAATTTACAATGTTCCTTATTAATGCAAACATGAAAATCCTAATATAGTAAGAAAAAAGTTATAAGTTATTATTACTTATATATCGATATACTTCAAAATTGATACAATAAAGGGTAATTTTATAACGAAAAATAATTAAATTGTTTTGGGGCTTGTCCAAACGCAGCCATTTTATCCCAAAGTAAGCAGAGCCTGTGCTATGTAACATAGAAGCTAGTAAATATATATCTTTAATCTTTTTTGCTGTTCTGTTTGTTTTCATCAAGTTTTTGCTGTTGAAATTAAATTATTTGGAAGTTATTTAAAGTTTTACAGGATCCCTAGTAATTATATCAATTAGGGCTATAAAATAATATTATGCTTATTTAACTTTTTTGTTTGTCAACAGATATGTTAAAAAAACTGCTATTACATTTTCATATAAACAAGTGCAAGTGCTTTAAGAAAATGATTTAATTAATAACTGGATAACTTAATCTTAAAAATCCCTAATATTTAGCCAAGGTTTGTCCTTCAGAAGTACAACTGTTTCAGGATTTGTAATGCTTCTTCGGGTTGAGGTTAGATCAGGGTATGGTACGGGCCTTGTCTCACGTCACATGACGTACGTGAAAGAACTGCCTACACTGCACTGCACTGACAAATCTTATAATAATTACCTATTATAAATTCATATTATAATATATTGTAACATTCACAAAATTTATAGAATATCATCTATAAGTTCATGCTATGTTGTAATTTATTATAAGAATCTATACAAAATGTGTAGGCGTTTTTAGATAAGGTCATTGTTTTATAAATAATAAATTTACCTTTGTAGCGTCACCATAATTGGGGAAATATATTTGACAAAATTTATTTTTTCCGATATATTGGTATTGGTGTTTGATCTCTTATGTATTTGGTAAAGGATTCGGGTTGGAACATTAGCAATGTTTGTAAACATCAACTTTCTAAAACATAGGACGGGCTCGGTGTGTAGTGGTTTGTGAGTATTACTACTGAAACGGGAGGCGTGGGTTTGAACCCTATCTAGGGCATGTATGTACATATGTGTGTCATGAGCATAAGCATTTGTTCGCTGTCTGGATGTAAATATAAAATCTAGGTACATATGCATAATTATGTACATTTTAAGGTGTGCCGTCAAAAAATCAATCAAGAACATCTAAACTTTTTAAATACTAAACTGCAACGTACGCAAGTACTAGTAAACATCACACACACATTTATCCAAAAAACATGTAAAAGCAAATAGAAGTCATACATTTATCGAAAAACCTGTAAAAGCAAATAGAAGAAATACATTTAACAAAAAACCTGTGTAAGCAAATAGGGTGCAAAAAATCCACCCTAAAATGCTTAAGGAAAATAGGGCTCAATAGCTGCAATAAAATCGTCTATAACCATTGTGGTTAGTGTCGTTTCGCGCGTTGTTTCAGAAATCGCTGCAATCATTGGCGGGATTACTTAGAACGACTCAGGGCATTAAGTGGAAACTGTCAGGCCGCCTCGCACTTTGGCCTGCGCTCTGCTACGCCATTCGGGCCTGAGATTAGATGTATAAATAATTTAAACATATAACCCTCAATACTTCGAACTGAGAGGAGAGTTGTGCCAGTCTTAGACTTGAATGGCACATCAATTTTAAGAGCGAATGATGAAGTAAGCTACGGTATAGCGATTGTAGCTTTTTCGTTTAATGTTATTAACTAACTTTTAACAAGAATGAAACTAATTGATACTAAAAGTCCGGCTCCCACAGTCCTGTTCGAGGTCGGTTTCAATTGAAATAAAAAAAAACCATCTTGGTACCATTTTATCTTAACCAAATAATACATGAGATATCTTAGATGGATGTAGTTTACACATGACGGAAACAGCAGAACCATGCGGGTACCTGATGGTAATTCTTAATGCTTTTATCCTATGCAAGCTTAAAAATCCTAAACAATACTTACACATGAATTACTTAGGCTAAGGGAGAGTATTTAATATTCTATTCTGTCTGTCTTCCACATCCCCCAACCCGCAACATAACAATGCGATGCTGTTTGTGTTAAAAATAAAATGTACGTGTTCAAATAAGACACTAACTTTTTCATTTACCAAAGGTGCCTGGTTCCTTGGTAAAAGAAAAGTTAAAATGTTTTTCTTTAATTAAACATTTGCTTAGGCGAAGTAGTCAGCGGACGACGTTCTAGTCTCTTTGAGTGCGCTAAGACTTCGGCTAATTAAAATGCAAATTGCTTCTCAGTGTAGATACATATACCTACATTTTATATTGAACTGCAAAACTAGTATATTTCTACTATACCATTTTAAAACTATACTGATTGGTAAAAAGCATACCCGTGTGAAACTGTAATGCGGGGCGCCCTCCTATCTATTCTATTAAATATTAATTCTCTAAATAAAACAATTGAAATGCTCATAGTCCTGACGTGATATACATACATCGCAAGTGATCTATAAAGTAAAAGAGCACCAGGTGCGGTCAGCTCTTGGATGAGTGACCGCGTTTCGCATATATTAACGAGCGTTCACATATTTCTACAGACACGTTAAGCAGTAGGTTCAGATCATTATTAGTGTTATTTAACAAGTTTTGAAATCAGCCAACACAATATTGGTTCTACCTGTATTTGCGCCAACCAGCACTGGAGCAGCGTGGTGCAGCGTGGTCTTATTATTTGCAAAACAGCCCGTACTTATTAGTGGTTTGTAAAAATAACTGCAACCCAAAAAAACAAATGCTGTTATTTATATTTAGTTTATGAATGAAATGTATGTTGATTGATATTATAAACATAATGATTAAATAATAAGTAAAATAATGATTCTTGAATCTGAGTGATATTTAAGTTTATTTAATGCATTGATGCACTGACTGGCCCGTTGGTTGGTTGGGGGTCATGGGTTCGATCCCCACTCAGGACAAATATTTGTGTGATGAACTCAAGTATTTGTTCTGTGTCTGGGTGTGAAACAAAAAAGTATCTATATAAGTACACATTTATATGTATATATGTAGTTTATCAGCCGTCTGGTTACCATAACACAGGCACAGTTTAAGTGCCTACTTTGAGATCAGACGGCCGGGTGTGGAATTGTCCCATGATATTATTATGATGATATTATTATTATTATTGATGGCTCTCATGGGAAATTCGAACTAAAGTAAAATTGCATAATCGATATATGTATGTGCGTGTACAATTATATATTAACCCTCTTAAGAAAACAAGAAACGAAAAGAAGACGCCTGTACCTACATACAAACGTTGGTATAGATTTGTTTAAAAACTTCAAAACACAATAAATATTTATAATTCGTTATTTATATAAAACGCAATATTATTTATTTATGTATGGGTTATATTATATTAATTAATTAACCTTTATTATTCATCAACGTTTAATTAACTTGTATCAATTAGCATTATTTTTTAATTATTTAAAAAGAAATTTCCATTATTATACATTTTACGTTTTCATGTCCAAATAATTGACCTTTAAATGTGGTATAATGTTAGCAAGAGTTTTTGATAATAATAAAGCATATTTATATTACTTTTTGTATAAAAGTTTGAAACAATGGAAAAAGGAATGTAAATGTTACAAGTAATATTAAAGTTTTCGGGCGAACGCAAACTAATAACCAGTATCTTATATAGTTTTGGCCCGAAACATAACTTCTTCATTCTATCGACAGCGTATTCATCACGCTAACGAAATTACATATCAAAGGAAACACGAGGGAATTATATAGAAAGTCCAAGTGTGTAATAACAGCACTGGCACGTCACTCCAATCACCTTCCTTTGAGTCCCAACTACGGTCTAACTCCAGTTTTCCCAAAAGGACAGCTCCACAAACAAATGCTTCGCCCCAAAGTAGGTCTTTGCTTTTGGCGCACAAATTGTTTTGTGACTGTGTTTGCGTTAGAATAGCCGAATTAGTAAGTCCTTTTGCGTTCAATGTGAGTTTGCGACATTAAAGTCCGTCGAGCCCGAGCCGAGCGGCCCGCACAGAGTCGGACCGCGAATAATAAGCGATTCAATTTAATGCATGAGTTTTCGTGGATCAATAAATAATATGTACAATAAAATCGACTCACTTATTGAGGTACAAGGCAATTTGGATGTTATTCTAATGTACCTGTACAAATTGTCTGTGATTAATGCGAAAATATATTTAAATATTCCTTAGCCGTCAATTACAGTTGGGCGGTGTGTAACATATTAATTAATAAATAATAATGTGTACAGTTACCAGCCAAACAACAGTGTCACCC
Source organism: Oxynetra stangelandi (assembly GCA_018239345.1). Lineage (NCBI taxonomy): Eukaryota > Metazoa > Arthropoda > Insecta > Lepidoptera > Hesperiidae > Oxynetra > Oxynetra stangelandi. Next base: position 4,945 of record DVPR01000341.1, read on the forward strand.
CAGTCATAATCCTTTGTCTTCCATGTAGGGGCTAACTCCAGTTTACCCAAAAGGACAGCTTCACAAACAAATCCTTTTGCCTCACGGCAGGTCTTTGCGTTTTGTTTATGTTGCAATATGTGATTCACTTATGACTTACTCTTAATCACTTATGGGCGTGATTTTAATTTACATGTAAAACAAGAGAAAATACTTCAAGAGTTCAGATGACAAAAACTAAATTTTAATATACATAGATACCATATCAATATCCTTGTTTCTGCTGTTATCGTTTCCAATAGATATGGATGAAATGTGATCATGCTTATAATAAAAATAGTTGTGCAATCTTTGTTATATATACACTCTTCTCAAGTGACCTAGGAATTAACAAGAACACAACAACAAGTACACAAGAACCAAGAAGAACTTATAGCTCCAGCACTGAGCCAACCGTCGTCAACTTAGTAACAATTTTTACATTAACTTTTAAACATTTACCTGTTTAGCAAAATTGTTTGCATATGACCCAAAACTTGACGATTATAAACGCTTTGTGTGTATGAGGGGACATAGCTATTTTATCTTTTGCTTGTATGTATTTTGTAAATAATACAAATAATAATAATACACACTACTTATAATCGTAGGCAGGTCAAAAAATAAACAATACGTATAGTACTAAAGATGACTGGACAGATGGGATGTCATTGCTTGCAAATATAAAAGTGCTTTCACGATTCAACATTATGTAAGCGTAATATTACCCTCAGGAATCTTAATTTTGTATACCATCCGCCACGAATTCATCAGTAACTCGAACAACATTCAACTGTTGCTTGAATTACATCCAGTAGTACAGAATGCAATTAAGATCAAATTTCAATATTCAATTTGAAACGCACACCGCACACAAGCACTGAACACGTGATGTAATATTCAAAACATTCCAATAAACAATTTAGAGCCTACGTCACATAACAATAATATTATTTTCGGGCCGCATATGGTGCATAATCTTTCCCCTTTCCCGTTTTCAATTCCCTTTAATCCTTGGCTACGGAGCTACGTATTGGAATACGCCCACGTTGTAACCTCACTTTGCAAGATCATAGAATTTCCATAGCCACCGAATGTACATTTCCCGAACGATATTAGAGATCCAATTCCCCTGCTGCTTCTCCGTCCTCAGCCTGCTATATGTGGAATCGAAATATTTCTGAACTATAACAAGTAGACAAGGATGTAATGGTACGTATTGAATGTAATTTTAGACATATTTAAAAGCCTCTTGCTCCCGTAATTAGATACCTTGTCTACTCGTTTGGGGTGTATGGATTCCAACAGTGTATAACAACGTGCAAATTAACTGCAATATTATAAATTTTTAATCGATCAAATTTCTTACATGTACAAAGTGAAAAAAAAAAATCTATTTTATAATATATAAATTTGCGTTCCATACGTACACGTAATTTATTACAAGACTCTTTTAATGGTAGGCGTACTATGATTCCACGATAATCGCTTTTGAGGCTTTGATACACATACCCTTATCTTTTATTAAGTCCACTAATTAATGTTAGAAATGATACCAGGCTTGAAACACGAGGCGTGATAGCCTAGAACCGCTAGTTAACACTTTACTTGGTCCCTAATTAATAAACACATAGTATAAGTTTCACACCGGTTTCATCGGTAAGGAAAGCAAGTAAGCATTAAGCCCGCACTTTATTATCAAACTCTAAATACAACAATGATAAATAAATGATTATAAATAAATATCTTGCGACATCTCCACACATGGCCACCTGATCCCAAACAGGGGTGAGTTAGTGCTAGGGTAACCAGACAGCTGATAAACTACATATGTATATACATATATGCAAATAAGGAATAGATGCTTGCCTCATCTAAAGAATATCTACATAGACACACACCCACACATTGTCTACATATGAACGTACCTCGTGGACTTGACGAAAGCTCATTTAGCGTATTTTTTGCGGCTCCTTAATTTATTACACGGCTCCGTCCGGGATTATCTCAACATAAACTCCACTCGGTAGCCGTAACTATATGGATCGGTCTAAAAATATGTAAAATCACCATACCTTAATGAAATGTGTAACGTCGGTCTGTTTAATTTAAACGACATTTTGGGCAAATATTGACACATTATATTAGAGTATTGATATTGTACACATTTGAACTCAGCAATATTTTCAAAGTCCAAATATTTATATAATTCTATATCGTCCGAAATGTCGGTTACAACAAATACCATTTCACTTCTTGGTATTTTTATTGACATTCGCAAAAAAAACTTTTTTATTTTAATCTGATGAATCGGAAATACTGGGAATAATGTTATTCTTACTAATACTAAGTGTGCGTGACACAGTTCTGCTGTTGTCATGGTAAATAATAACCAGGAAACGACTGTTGAATGTGGTGGTCACCTGACGTTACCTGGTCACTGTGTTCAATACTGGCATGTTGGTCACATGATTAGTGACCCCGACTGCTGCGCCGGAGGTCGCGAATTTGATTTTCACTCCGGTCAAATATTTGTGTGTCCCGCATGAGTTCATCTGTGTGAAATATCTGTATACTTGAGTTTGTATCATCATAGTATTGCATACATTGTTTTATCATCATAGTATTGGCTCTGATTACTTTGAAACTAGATGGCCTTGATTTATTTCTTCAAAATAAACGTTTCGTTATTAAAAGTCTTATTAACAATACTATTATTATCAGTATATTCGCAAACTAATTGTAAATATTTTTTTCTGCAAATGTTAACCGTAAACGTAAAATCTAATCAGTTATGACAGAGTGACATACGTAGTTATAATTTTCGCTATGATAGTGAGATAGTTGTAATTCTTATCGATACCATAATGAAAATAAATCTTTGCGTGATTAGGATCAATGCTTCACTAGTCATCCTCTAACGCTCCATTAATAAATGGGAACATGATAAAACTTTTCACACGAACGTCCGTACGTAAATTAAATTCGGGTGGACGCGAAAATTTGAGTCGCGTAGTAAGTTGGGAAATTCAAAACCTTCCATTTTCCGATATATATTTTTTTCTAAGCAGCCATTAAGGGTCACGCGAAAATCATCCAAACTGAAGCTGGAGGCTTCCGGGGTGAAGGAAGAGGGGTGTGAGGATACATCCCCTTCTATTTTCGGCGCTTGAGTTATAGCTCGACCAAACATTGAAGACCTTTTTACCGAAATTCACGTTTCGTTTTACGATTGCTCCTAAGCATTGGTGGGATAAATTATTCAACCCGGAAAGTTTTTTCCTAACGCCTGATGTGGGTTTTAGATGTTTATAAATAATTGAAAATAACTGCTGCGTGGGATGGCTAATAATCGAAGATTAAATTCTTTATTATTGTTTATATGCACTGGATCAATACACAAGTAATAATGACATCGATATTAACAAAAATGCTTTGGAATGTCAGATTGCTTAAGGTCAAAGAGAGAAAGCATAGTTAAAGAAATAAATATATGTGGAAAGGTAGCATAAATCAATTTCACAGATTTATGCTATGTTTCTACATATACGCACGTGGCACGCTTTTTATATTTATACTTTTAAAAGGAAGGAATTGTGTGACGAAAATTTCTCCCTTTTAAGATTGTTACTATAAGTTTCTTTTTTATAAAAAATCCCAAAGAAATATATATAGAAAATAAAATATTTACAACAATACATAACAATACAGATACAGATAGATTACAACCGTACAGAATAACGATTAAAAGGGAAATAAACGCCTATATCGCTTGAGAGTCCAATAAAACAAAATACGCGTAAAAGTCCAAACAACATTGAACCGCACTGGTGACATACCCTTGTCAGGACTCATTGAAAAGAGAGGGATGCGCGCGCACCTCATTGTTGATCGCCCCCACTTCGGGCCACGCGTTTGTTTAAACACGCCCTTTATCATTAAAAAATATATATCCATTATCATACATTTTCGATATTAATCTACAATTGTTATTTTTAAATGAGTAAATACTATTGTTACCTGTTTATAAATATATTTTACTACCATGTTGTTCCTCATTAAAATATATTATAATAGTTTAAAAATAAATTGAAAACCTAGAAAATCTCTGTTAGAAATCGAACTTTTAAAATTAATTAAATTGCCGTTGACATATTAATTCGCTACGAATTTTCGTAGCGCCCAATTTCATAACGCTTAAGAACACGGGTCGACAATGTACGTATGTCAACAATACAATTTCTCGAGTAACATTGTCGAAGACAAGAGATTCGTAATAATCAACCACGTCGCACAAAGCGAGTTACTTGCCTAGCTAAATATCTGCGAGGGTGAGTGAAAGGGAGGTCTGTATCAAGATTCGAGCCTCCCCCATAGCGCTCCGTTGCGAGAGGAAATTTTAGGTTAGTGGACATGTAGACATATAGACGGGAACACGGCAATTTTGTTGCCTAATTTAGTTCGTGTCGTCTTGTGTTTCTTTTGTGCGTAAGGTCATCGTTCGTCGTTGTCGCGTGATTTTCCTATGTTTAGTATAAGTGTTATGAGTGTGTAATGAAAGTTTAATTAAGGTGAACGGATTCAGCGGCGCGATTCAAACGATCGCGAGTTATCCCGAATTCGAACAATTGAGCCCGCGGTTTTTGGCGTGCGAAACCGGCGGGAGAAAAATAAGAAAAATATATAAAAAAATTAAAAAAATTAAAATAAATAAATAAAATTTGTCTGACCGCGGTTTGTTTGTAAACATTGAGGCGTGCGCTCGACAAAAGTAAACATTAGCACGTATTTGGCAAACGCGTTCCGGTATCCGAAATTCGTGTAATGGAAGCACTTTTTCGAGTGGTGCTTAAAACTGAATAGCTCAAACTACGTACCTCGAATGTGCCAATTTTAGTGTTCGTGTAAATTAGTGTAAATACAAAATTGTGTGTGTTTGTGTATAAAAGAAAAAATATATAAAATTGTGTGTAGAAAAAAAATTAGAATATTGTATGCAGTCGGCAACAATTTGTTTATATAGTAGCACGTGTGAATGATTGTGGTTGAAATACACAAGGTTTGAGCCTCTAGTATAAAGATCGATAACATTACGCATTACGGGGTGTTGGGACCCGCTAGACGGCGCACGCACACATCCGCGCCCTACGCCCTTCCACGTTACGAAAAATACCGCGCGAAAGCTTTAAATCTAAACCGAATTTATAGCATAAGAAATCATAGTACAAATACATTGTGATTATTAAGTATTGTGTTCAGAAGTTTACACTGTGATATATAGACATGCTGGTGGGCGCGAACTTGTGCAACCCGGGGGTGCTATTCCCCGGGTTCATGCACACACCGCTGATATTAAATGGAACTAGCAACCCATCTAGGCAGGGTTCCACGATGAGCTCGAGCCCACCGACTCCTGTGCACCACCCACAAAGCGATACGAGGAGGTCATCGCCGCTGACTCTTTCTGAGCGCACGGGAGCTCCCCCGGGGGCTGGCAAAGATGCCGTGAAGCTGTTCATTGGTCAAATTCCACGACACCTCGAGGAAAACGACCTCCGCCCGATGTTCGAGGAGTTTGGCAAGATTTATGAGCTCACCGTGCTCAAGGACAAGCACACCGGCATGCACAAAGGTAAGTATCCATTGTATATTATAATAAAACTTCACAATTTCTTTCGAAAGTTATGAATTTAAAACTAGTTTTGTTCCATTGGATTTTGGTTTAAACTTAGTTTTATTGAGTTTTCCAAGAAACCGTATAAAAGGTGTGTGATTTTTGCCTACGTATTGTTTTTCTTGATAGCCGACGATGGCCCCTTGCTGATATACGTAAATTTGAGGAGAGGGGAAAACTGTTGTTGATTGCATTAAAAGAGAACATCTTTCTTTTGTGCATCACTACTGGGCGGCAAGTAATCGGGAATCGTTACACAATGTTTTTACAGAATTATATTTTTCATTGTATGGCATTTATGATACTTTCTCATGTCACTAATATAACAATAATTTAGCAAGGTATATTTCAATCTGTTTATAGAACAAGTGTTTCTCGAATTTATTATGTGAGAAGGCAAGAAAAGCACGTGATTGCTGCATTATTATCTTTTAAGTAATTTAACCATACAGAAGAAATAACGAAAATTAATAAGGTACAAAGCTACATCTTATATTTTAAATATACTCGTACATTGATTGCCATTTCATGCTTTTATTATGACACATCCACAGTAATAGCATAAGATAATCAGAAAAAATATGGGACAATATAACCGAATAAAAGGATTATCTATATACAATACATATAAAAATGTTTTTTTCACCTATATAAGTGAATTCACTGGTACTTCAATAAATTCCTTTAGTACTGCGATGTTCAGTTAAATTTACTTTTAATAGCTTTTTTATTTTTATGCTTTATTATGAATGAAAATAACGATTTAATAATTATCTGCTGATACAACGTGATAGTCAAATAGCATATACCACATGAATGATAAATGAGCCGGGCGTGCCAGCTAAATGAGGCCCATTTTTCTCAAACTGATATTAATAAGGCAGTCACAGTTGAATTGTTTTGAACATATTCAACAACATTTGTGCTTAATGTTTCTACTATCATCAAATCGAAACATAAGATTCCACCGAAAGTTTCACAATGAGCTGAGAAATAATGCATTGTTCTTGCAGTCGACTGAACTGAATGTATCGCTAAGATACTGGACTGGTGACTAGTCTGCAAACAAATCCCTGTAATTCATTTTCTCTTTTTCTGATAGACACGTATTTTTTTTCAAATGACATAGGCTTGTAGCTTACCAGCTACTCAGTCAAGGGAGTGCTTGATTTGAGTGGGCTAGCAACCAATCAGTCTGTTGGAAGGTTGGAAGCCTACGTATGTGAGAGCTTCTGATTAGGATAATTATTAACAATTGCGTGACGTCTTCTGATCGAAGGCATGTCCGAGCTAAAATCACCAAAAGTAACATTGTAAATCTAATGATTTCATTTGAGTGATTTATTTTTAACATAACAGTAATATTACATATAAGTCACGTTTATCTGGAGGTCGAACAATTCAGTCAATGGAATAACTAAGGTCAGACAACTGTATGTCTGCTATTCAAATACGAATATCTCCAGGGAGCATAAAAATATCTATCATTTTATTGCTCAAACGATTTGTCGTTTGGTGACAATCCAGATTTTATTAAGGAACGTCGGCGTCACAATCAGTATTGGCTCAGGGCGTTCTATTTGTTGAATAAATGATTTGAATTGAATTAATTCGATGTGCCTCGTCGACCTCGATCGCTTCTCCGCCAAACGATAGGAATTATAATGAGCGAAAATATTATTAACACTCTTTGTCTGTGTTTTGTTTTATTTGTCTTTAACCAGTGACGTGTTCACGTGTCGATTGGTTGGCGTGCTCGGAACTTTTTGTAAAAAGCATAATAAAAGATAACGTATGTTTGAGTAATATATAATTTTTATATATATATATTAGTTAATTTTCATATATGTACATATACATATGTATATCGGTAATAAGGAACATACCTTTTGATTAATTTTAAATAGAAATCTCGATCTAAGTACATTTGAAAATGAAGCCACTTAAATGACAGTGATTACTTTATAGTATCTATGCTATGTTGCAATATCTATGTATGCCACTTATGGTCATGGTCCTGCCTACAACATATCCGATTCATAAAATATATTTATGATCGAGATTGCTGGCTACATGGTTAGCAACTAATCCCTCTGATATAATTTATTATAGCCGTGAAAGCCTCCGATTATCTTAAGAACTATTACCTAATAATTAAAATCATCAACAATGTAACATTCTTTCGGATTGCAGGAATAGTTATAACATTTTGTAGAATGCTTATACTCAAGCAATACCGAGCTATAGAGGATGTAGGAACAAACTACTAGTTACTTATACCTATGCGTAACTCAACTAATTCGATGAAATCTCAAATCGCATTCAATCATAAGCGTCTTAAATATATTTACCGAAATGTCTCCATATTATTATCAAATGCATTTGGATAAAATAAGAAATAATTATTAGTACATACAAGTATGTATATATAATGAAGAATTGAATTTAATAACAACGTGTGTATTTATATAAACATTAAAATAGGTTTTGAAACGAAATGCATTTTAATAATATGTAATTAATATAAAAGGCTACTCTTTGACGTCCATAATATAAATTGGTTTGACGCGCGTTGCCCAGAAAGCTCTCAAAGCTCTTATCCGGTTTGCAAAAAAAGTCAAAAAGTTGAATAATAATGTAGCGTGAATTTTTATGTGCTTCTGCTTTTTGTACTCAATTTTATTTCACACTTATCGAGAATAAAAACGGTAAAATTTATTTAAATTTAATTTTCGATTAAAATTTTTTGTTTCCGTTTTAATAAAATTTACCTGTTGAAATAGAAAAGGAGTTTCATTAGCTTATGTTCAACTTTTAAGAAGACGTATTAAAATCTCTTAAAAATCATTAAACGAGTGAACCAGTGTTTTCTTAGACATTTTAAACATTGCAGATAAATCTTAGAAATCGAAGTATACCATCAACAGTGTGGAGAATGTGTAATACATTGAGTGTACCTCGAACAGCAAAACATTACATTCTTACTTTTCCCCGGCCACGGTATGCGCATATTATTCGAAAGGCAACGAAAACAACAAAAAGTGTGATTCATTTTGTGGCGTGTGATGTCATTACAAATGAATTGAATAAAGGTGCCTGTAGACTATCCACGCAGACTCGAGCACTGCCTCTTTCGTCTGTATCAAAGTTATCGTAATATCTACCATCCGCCTTATTGCTCTCCTTTTGAAATATGCCTTCTAGAAGAATTCAGTGCATATCCTCGGGGTAGGTGATGTCAGTACAACTTGCATGTATTGAATGTGTACGAAAACGTCAGCATTTACTCTCACAGGTATTATTGATTAGCTTTAAAACGAACAATTGCGAATGTGTCATGATTGTCAAACCATTGTCAAACCGTTCATAAAACAACATAATTTTCACGTCGTCTTATGGATTGCCTGTACGTTGACTTCGGTTCGAGATTTAGGTTCAGTCACTTTGGTGTCGTTAAATTAGGGTATGTATTGTTGGTATTATTTAAACAAAGAATAATTTACTGAATATTTTTTAAGAAATAAAAATATATAAATATTAATTTGTAGACAGAAATTGGTTTGCCAATGAATGTCCTGACTACTTTGACATCGTATGACTGTGTTCGGTTTGTTTAACGGTATAATTACTATTATGTCGTTTTCTAGGATTAGTGTTGTAAATGTCCTAGGCACAGTGCTGAGAGAACGGACGCGTAGGAATTTTCAAGAGTAGTTATTAAACTCGACCGTTCCTTTGAACAATTAATGTTATGCCACTTGTATTCCATTGAATCATATTATATATATTTTTCAAATTACGCTTGAACAAATGAAAAAAATATAGAATTATTTAGATTTAGATTAGCAATTTAATAACTGCAGTTAATTGGTTTACGTAGAAAGGGTGACTTTGTTATAAGACAGTGCAGTGTTGACATGCAAGCCAACGTCCCGTGACATGGTCAC
>DVPR01000342.1:0-14580 GCA_018239345.1 Oxynetra stangelandi
AACAGTGGACATGGAGTGAGACGTCGGACAAAGTAGCTCATTAATTTTCAAAGTCAGTCAGTATGCGATGGCGTTACTAACATGTACACTGACAATAGCTAAGGGTATTTCTACCCGGACAAGTATATCTTAAAATAATTCTATAGACTTACCTACCAATTTATTACTAGAGAAAAACACAAATGATTGCTTTGTCTCGTTCTCCTCTAGTTTAATCGAAATTTCATGGAAATAATCAAGGAAAGAAACTTAAGGAAAGCTAATAGACTATTTCCATAAGTTTTTTTATAGTATTAAAGTATTGCTGACAAATTGCTTAAATAACAAACTTTTATGTTCTACGTCTTATAAAGGTATTTAGATGCAGGAAGGACAGGTTTTTAGTTTTTTATGTTAAATTATAAAGCTACGCTTCGGAAAATTTCTAAGACAAAACGAACGCTTCTAATAATTGTTCGCTAATAAAATACCGCTAGCATTCGTATCCGCTGGTGGACCCCTCTCGGTATTTCTTAAGTGATCACGTTACGAATCTGCCCATCGTAAGAATCATAGAGGGAACCAGATCGTAAACAAATGTTTGCGTCTAGCTGGCTAACAATTGATTTTTGAACCTTTTAAGAGGCAGATTGGTATTGTGGCCGTTGGGTCGAACAGATCATCCATACTATTCAGGGCTAACAGCGCTGATATGAATGTTTGTTGAATGGTATAAAGCATGCTCGTCTGTTAAAGCCCTTATATTCCATGACTGACCAAGTGCTTGTAATGACAATGCCGGCGAACGCGATCCGTGTTACACGCTCAGTGTTTTGTCATTCAGATCGTATTGATGCGCTCCACGAATGCTGAATACGCTGAGTGAACGCCAGAGCATTTCTTTGATACGTTGTTATGTTCAAGTTTATTGTTATTGTGATGTCTACGTCGATAATTTTATGTCGATATTTATTACTACTGTCATTCGCGCTTTCCGGCCAATGATATAAGTATATGGAAATTGTATATATTTTGTTTATGTACTGATTTATATCGTCTATCAGTCTTACTCTGGACATCAACTGATTTTCTACGGTTCATAAGAACTTTTTAAAATTGCTAATCAAATGTTATTAATAATATAATTGCCGACTGCGATGATAATTGGCTATGGATATTAATAACACTAGAAAAGTAGCTCAAGCAGCGTTATTTTAAAGAACAACTGTTTATCACATTTATGGAGTTTTTCAGCTCTCCTGATCCGATCTCGTGCTGTATATAATAAACAAACATATGCGTGGTGAGAAATTCTCTTCCAAAAAGTTATAAACACGTTTCATAAACAAGTAAATTTTTGCATAATTGGTTGAAATTACCAAGTATTTGCCAAGCCACTCAAAACTTGTGAGGAATAAATTTGTACCGACCCGTAACTTCTGGCCGAGAAAATAATTTTAAGGTTTCTAATGACGAAATCAAAATTGAGCTCTTTACAAAAAATAAAACAAACCGAGAGAGAGAGTGATGAAACCTAAGCAACATTCATAAATTCGCGCAGTTCGTTCGATTACATTTCGTTCCAGTCCGAAACAACTCATCGAGCGCTGCACGATAATTGATTAAATAATCTCTTCAAGAAAAACGGCCTCGATCGCAGTTCGCCGTGGAGAGTGGTACTGCTATGATTCCTAGCCGCAACTGTATTATGAATCAAAATATCTATTTAGTTTTGTATAGGTATGTATATTTATTGCTAAATTATGTATTTGCTAAATTATGTAATGGAAGTGCTTTTTAATAATAATAATAATCTTCGAGTTAATTCTGTATTATCTTGATTTATAACACATAATACATATGGTTGTAGGTTTTGGACATGAGGTCTGTATAAATCAATAACGTGTATGATATATATAAATGTATACACAAGTATGTAATGGACATCGCTGCAGAGATGTCTGTAATGTTACAGTGAATAGGTAATAGTTACACATAGTTAAGCGTACCAGCGGGAACACAATGCGACGCTTTAAAGAGACAATATTCAAAGGCGTTGTCTCAACAATATCTGTCAGACTACTGGTACGGTAGTTCAGTAATCTCGTGCACTACCGTAAGTGACAGTTGCAACGTGAGCTGCGCGAGCACGGAACCCGCCGTTCATCGCCCTTTGTTATCCAACAATTACACACTGTCGTTTATGGAACACAATTCCACACGAGTGTCGTTAAAAACTGTTAAGTAGCTACGAATAATTAGCGTTCCCGATTAGTTTAATGGAAAGCAATTTTTTAAAATTAATGTTTTAATTGTTGTCAGCATCTGTAGTTGTATAATGACGTATTGTTTCGTGTTACATAATGGGATATTACAAGAATGGGTAAATGAAAAAAACCATACGCGATGAATGAAAATTATTTAAGGTTGGTTACTCGTATCTTTTGTTTTTCAATGTTATAAGTGTTACTGGAGCAGCGTGGTGGTGTACTCGCCACACAACTGCCCAGAATTATATTATCAATACTATGAACGAAACGGGAATCCTTACAATAAGGAATAATATCAATTATTATTATTTATCGAGAAATTACATCTTAATACTAAACGAACTACCTTATCTTCTGATTGTTATGTAATAAGCACAATATCGCTTACGAGTTAAAATGTTTAAATTATTACTTAAAATCAAAATCACTTACTGCTAGTATCCCATGAGGGACGGGAGTGCACCGTAGTTGTTTATTATTTACGACGAGTAAGCTATGGTTACAAGTACAATATGTTTCGATTCGTTAGCAATGGGAGTATCTCCGCGGGGTGTCATGGGGAAGGGTGCTAGGGCGATTCGCAACGTATGGTGAAGGCCATGGTGGTCTCTTACGAGGTTTAAATCGCGTCGATTCAAAGTGATTTGAACTAATTTAGCTATTTGTATCGTACACTAGTTTCTTTTTCAATTAAAACGATACACGCAGAGATTGGAATCTAATTTTGTTTATAAGCAATCTTAATCGCTAGAATTATGAATGCTTATTTAATTAATTCTGCCATCCGATTAGGGTAGGTAAAGTTGAATGTGAAAGAGACAATTCAATTGTTCAGTATAACAATTCAAAACAATTGTATTTTATAGTTTAATCATCATTATTTCGTTATTCCGATATCTTGATTAAATATTTTTATAGATTCATTTAAAAGTCTAACAGCAACATACTGTATGAACCTATTAACTACAGATTCTCATGCAAACACACGCAATAGTGTTAGTTTTGAGTGTACCCTCGCTTGCGAACAAAACGATTTAATTTCCCAAATCGTGTCCTCCGAGTGAATCATCTCGCCGTCCCCCGGGGCCGCCACCCTCGCCGTGTTTAATTTCATTGATAAATTAATTGTCCGGCAGTGTAGTGCTTGTAGTGCATTGCAAATAAACTGCCTTGTTGAGTCGAGTGCGGGTTCGTTGCATCACGCCCTATCGTTTACTACTGTCTAATGCAGCTTAGTTTTTGGCCAATGGGCTTATTTGTAAAGTTATAGAATGCTATAGAAAAAATGAGTTGGTCGTACCCTTTTTTTAATTTCTCAGTTGGTCTAGATATCGGAGGAACATGCGGTTTGCTTCAATACGCTGTTGCAGAGTGATTTGTCGAAGGGATTAGGTGGACGATTCCTATGTCTATAATTATTTTGGCCGAAGCCTCTACGCTTAAAAAATATTATCAAACGATATCAGGGAGGACAGAGTGCGTAACATTTTTTATAACAATTTAGAAGAAAATCATTTTATAATCAGACACAGAACAACTTATTATTAACATGCTTATTAGGTACATAGAAAACAAGATTATCAAACAAACATCGCTGTTTACAGGCAGAAATAAATTCAGCAGTGATTGTTGCTTGGTCATTATTAGTTTTCCATTTGTTATTTATGATATGCACAATAAGGCATTTTTTAATTTAAATTTGAGCTTATTATTATTAAATGCTGCGTATTTGAATAGAGTCTCACGATGTCACACACCGAACAAACTATCTCATAGATAACGACTCAAAAATAATGTCGCCTAATCAACAGCTCATCTAGTTGAGTGAGTAAAAAATTACGTAATATCACTCACGACAACAATACTTCGTTAAATCCTTGCATGCGCAGTGTCAGGTATAGTACAAAAAACAATGAGTAACTAAGAAATAAAAAGCGTGTTTCAAATTGAAACGTGTTGTCTAAGGTAAAAGGTTGAGAACTCCTTCGAGAATAATTGGATAGGTGCGTCCTTGAGGCGCTCACGGTATAGCCGCGTGGAACACCGTGTTGTATAAATCTTTGAACAACGTCAATGAGAACAAACGGTCCCTCGCCCCGGCATAACTTGTAATATGTTAATTTATATTTAATATAATAAATTCGTAGTGAATAGAGAAATGTCCGGGGACAACGACATATTGTCCTTGCGGTACAATGGCTAAGCAACCTTCAATTGCGTTAATCCATTTTATTGCGTGTCACGAGCAGTTTTTGTGGTACATGGTTTAAGTAGGGATGACAACAAAATGTTTATGAGTTGGAATGATGAGCGCTTTATATACGATTGTTTGTTGGGTGAAATTACTGCGGGATATAGCAGTTGGCGGTGTAATACATTTTATTACTTGAAACAAGGTTTTAATTCAAAAGTATATTTTGATTGATTAGGAAACTAGCTAAAGGTAGACCGCACAGTATAAGTTAGGAAAAAAATATTGATTGTTAAAAATATTCAGACAATTGGTTTAATTGTTATTTTCATTCAAATACCTACATTCGAAAACCGAGATTGTCTTTTCTCAAAACTTTTCGCTATTGCGTGATTGATTTTTTAAATACCACATACAATAACCATCTGATTACGCAACAGATCTAACAGTCAAAATAATCTTTCTCACCGACTGTACCCTTCACACCTCTTCAGACCTCACCTTCAGACATCTTCACAGCCGGACAAAATCCTTAAATCATGTTTAATTGTCATAGAAAAATGCTTTCTATGTAAATAAGGCTAGACGAGATTAGCCATTGAATGGTGTAATTAGGAGATTTATATGCAAAGCTTCGTTTGCGGTGCACTTTATTATGCAATGAAAAGAAGCGGGTACACGGGCTAATGCTAGTTTGAGTGCACTATTGTGTACCAATTCGTGGGTCACTCCCATTGCAACAGATTTATGACGCGTATAGTGATTTAATAAAGGATTATATTTATGGATGTACGCATTCCCAGCAATAGGGAAACCGTTGGTCATCATAGCTTAGCATCTGTCGCTTTAATGAGCACTTTGTATGAATTATTACCAATTGTTTAATCGGCATTTTTGAATCATAATAAAAAAATAACGTTAACCTAGAGTATACAAAAGTAAAATGCATTAATTATTATGATTATGAAGATTTTACCAAGTTTTAATTAGTCTGAAACCTACAAAATATTAGATGAATAAATAAGTTATATTGAGTTTTCTCAAGCGAATTAAATAACATAGGCTCTTAAGAAAGCAATATGATTCTAAATTGTAATCATTAACAATTCTAAATTAGAAATTTACAATAAAATTCGAGTGTAATATAAAATAGTTGCTAATAAATAATGTAGGTAATATTTTGCTTAAATATTCAAATTACTTAATTCTTTGAAATGACTTCATTCTTGTAGCTAACTTAACTATTAAAATTATATAATTGTAGACAACAGTTCAAAGATATGCGGCTTACAATTTATAAGACATTAATGTTGTCCACAAAACGTATTTGTAAATATGGTGCCCAAAGTTATTCATTATATTTAATTTAATGTCCGTAAAAAATTAATATATTGCATGATACTAACATACGCGTATACCTATATTAAAAATATGTAACTTTAATCGTGATAATATATCTCGATACCAACACATAATAATGGATATGTAATCTTAAGCTTGGCAGAGCTTTTGCTATGGTGGCCTGGTAGCTAGTAAACATATATAGAGAAATATATATTCATATAGATAATTTAGCACATAGACAGATAATAAGCATTTGTGCTCATGACGCACATCTTTGTATTATTTATTTTTACAATAATATTTAATTTACATTAATATTTGTTTGAACACTGTGTCCATTAATTTTTGTAACTTTATACATGTTACAGATGTATAAAATCTAAATTACTGTGTTTGTGTCTATCCTTCATAAAAAGAATATATACATAATAGTAAAACGAAGCAGTTTGAACTGAACTGTGGAAAGTAATGAATACAGCTACGCTACGAATATAGTATAAAGTAACTTCTCTAGGAGATAAGCGAAAGTTTTATTAACACAATACATTCCGTGAAAACTATCATTTTTGAGATTATCGAATAGTTATACATCGTAGTGTGTGTGCGTGTTTCTGTGTTGTAGAAACAAGTCGTGTAAACTTACAAAATAGATTGTAAAAACACTAACCCTAGGTCGTCGTAATAACGACAATGACATATGTAAAAATATGTCCCCAAGTTGTGCATTAATTTAAAAAACTTTATTTAAAATGCTTGTAACTGATATTTTCTCCCTCAGCGTGTATTACATTAAGGCCGTATGAGTACCTAGTGCTACGCAGAGATAATTTGTAATTCTCCGCATTCGTTCTCATTTCCTTCTAAATTTATATTTCTTATATACTCTTCCCATAGTCTTCACTAAGATATTCGCAAGAAAAAAATCATGACACGGGTAATTTTTGATTGACAGCGATGACTCCTTTGTTGCCGTAGAAATCACAAACAACAGAGTTCACAGGTCGCTTCGGACGACCTTTTGTCGAAATGC
The DNA here is from genome assembly GCA_018239345.1 of Oxynetra stangelandi. NCBI lineage: Eukaryota > Metazoa > Arthropoda > Insecta > Lepidoptera > Hesperiidae > Oxynetra > Oxynetra stangelandi. The sequence goes on from DVPR01000342.1 coordinate 6,815, forward strand.
AACGACCTTTTGTCGAATAGCGACAAGATCTTTTGTCGGAATGTTGGAATATGTCACATCCCGTAAAGGAGACAAAAGCTCTTTTGAACACATCCCTTTGAAATTTTGATGCAGTCACACTTTCTTGATGAAAACAGGAATAATAAGACATTTGAATAACTTAATTTAAATTTTTATATACGGCACGCAAAAAATCAATGCAATATTCGTTGGGTGATATTCTATGACACCAAAATAGTTCGTCATTGTGCTTGTTCTCTAAAGTTAATCCGAAGACTGTATATGATGTTAACACATAAATACATACACTTCTATGTCTAATTTTAACTATTAAGACTAGTGTAATGTTAACTAACTCTAATTAACTTCATAGATATTTTTTTATTTCAAAAAAAATTTCTTTTTCCTTTAATATAACTCGCTACTATTCTTTACTTTGTCTCTATTTATACGCTAGAAATAGTTCTTGTGATTCTAATCGAGAATAGAAAAAGAATCTTTTTGTTACAAGTTCCATCGAAGAGGGCGAAATTTTTTTTACACTTTTTTATAAATGATCTTAAATTCTTCTTATTACGATCAAACAGAACAGAACATCGAACATCTAAATTCACTATCTATAAAACTCAAGTAAGCCTCATGTTTAATCGAAACTCTGAAAGTCGGTCTGACATTTTTTTACGTTAACCGAAACAACGTCAATAAGGGTAGGCAAGGAAAGAAAAAGCGAGCCAAGGAAAGAAAAAGTTGAGAAACTTCTGTGATTTGCCGGTAAGGTTTCTGTTTTAAATTTCAAACGAAGTACGGGGAAACTTTCGTTCACGACTGTTTCTAATTCAGGATTACTGTTTTCGTAGCGTTCCTAACTTTCAGCAACAAGCTCCACCATACATTTTTCTGAATAACGTTGTCTGGTGCGTTTTTTATCTTTCGAAAGAAATAGATGGACATGCAGACTGATGCTTAGCGGTTATTTCAGTCCATGAATAGTCAGCAACCGCGATTCAACCAGCAAGGGATACATACACTTTGCGTTCGTCATTTTTGCTTGTACCTTGTTACTTGTATGTACGCGTTGCATTGTGCCCGATGTGCGGCTACACTACGAGTGTGAAACGGCAGCGCTGCCTGCCTGGACTTGCGATCATCTTGTCCCGAATACACCACCACCTGATAAATTATTTGGTTGAAATATCGCGATAATGTGCTGTGAAGTGAAACCCGCTAATATACATTTTTTTACTTAGCTATAGGCTCGCGTGTGACTGCTATCCCACCCGATGGAAAGCGGGACGCAGTCTAGCACGAAGCACGCTTGCGTAGAAAGTGCCTGTTCACTCTTGTCTTGAATAGCTACGTCATGAAATGTAGAGTGAACTTTAGCAATGATTTTAGAGTCGGCGCTACTGTTGATAAATATTTAAACTGACGGCCAATAAGAATAAATTAGTAATGCAACAAATCCAGTTCAAATCTTGTCGTCGATATCTCTAATAAACAGGGTACGACTAGACAATATGCATACGGACGAGTCACAGATGAATTTATACTGAGCTCTCCTAGTTTTCTGTATACCTTTGGATCGTCTCGATATGACGTTTGACTATAGCTTCCATTATGACCAGAGCCCGTTGAATCTATACCCATCGCCTATACTTACGAATAAGACGATCAAGGGATGGGAGCTCTCGATATGCTGGACTGTACCTGTGTATTTGTCCTTAGGCTTAGAGAGGCACGGGCGCAGTATCTGAGACAGGAAATTAGGTTTCGGTGCTTAAATGCGCTGTGGTTACTGTGGGATCTACCTATGCTATAGAGAGCCAGTAAAATTATTCTGCTTTAAAGTACGTTGTATTCAAAGTTTGATACAAAGAATAATAGTTGGTTAACATTCTTGTATAATAAGAGTGAAATAACTGATATTAAATAAGTGATTTTATAATACGTATTATAAAATAGACCTGCCAGCATATATTTTTCTAGATAACTATAACTTAGGAGTCTTCATAACAAAATTAATAGGTTTTTAAGGTATGCGTTATATATCTTAGGACACATTTTCGCTTCCTATTAATTAATATTATGGCCAAAAAAAACATAAAAGATCCCTTTCTGAACATTCTATCACATAGTTTATTTGCTGAATATCCGATAATCTGATTATCTTCAAACAAAAGGAACACCATAAATGAGCGCTCTATTCAATTTGAATTTTATGTCTTTGATTTGTTTTTTAATTAGTTTTGATTCATCGCTATGTATTAATGCAAGTTTGTATTAGTTAATCTTAATTTCTGTACAAATTTTATAATAATTAGATGTAAATGTAAATGTTAAATCCGAAATTTCCTGTTTCACTTCTGTTTGCCACCATCCAGTATCCACATTCGGCATCGTCTTTTGGCATACACGGTGGCAGCGCTCGATAAGCGAATACATTACCGCCATCGAATGGAACTGTTTCTGTCCAGTCTGTCGACACTAGACGCACCCATCACGACCTGAATATACGAACAGAACTCAGAACCCGGAATGACCGTAAGGGAGTTTAGTTATATAGGTTATACCTTGGTTATACAATTTGGATATATACTTTTGCGTAGAGTAAGAAGAACTTCGACGGGCATATTTAATTTGATTTCATTTCAGTTTAGCTATTTGTAAGCTTTACAATATAGGTGGGTAAGTGTAAATATTTTTGTTACTATTTTTCGATAGCAGTACTGGGAAAACTTGCGTGCGATAAAAAATCTTGTATCGATATTTCTACCTCAGCAAGACTCACGTTAATCGGATTAAGATTACACGCCTATGAGTAAAATCCATCAATTTAAACACGCTTGCTCCACTCCACCTCTTATTAGCTTCATAATTAGCGGAAAACTCCGTACTGTGTGCAGTCGTGTTAATAACAATATTGTGATTACCAACATTGAATTTTAAACTCTATTACGTGCTATTAAGGTGCAGTGTCGGTTGAGTCGTTGCAGAATACAGGCACCGGTAGTACTTGTATATGAAACCATTAAATTTTTGATTTTGTGTTGCAGCAATAGAGCTTAATTCAGAATGTATAGCTCTTGGGAACAATGGCTGGATGTTTTCGCATGGTTGCCCAAGTCCCCAAGTAGAGCCACGTGGGACACCCCGCGGTGGCGCTGATTGTCGACGAGTGCCGTTTTGCGTCGACAGCCCTGATATTAGAAATTTAAAACAGTTTGGTAATAAACATTGGGTACTCGTCTCGGAGAAGCAGTAAAAAGCAGTAGAATAAGGATAAGTAGACTCCACTGCAGATAAACGCAAAGCAAAATGACAGTCGGTAAATTCGAGTAGCCTTCCAGTCAAATGGGAAATTGGTTTGTTCAGCTTAGTGTCACATTATTTGTTAATTAATTATTTTTGGCAAATAGAGCTTGATACTGAAACACGTCTAATATTACACGTATGAATTTATTTTTTGCCGAGAATGAATCTGATATCTCACAAAGTGCAAGTTTTTTTTTATTACCACAAATTCAGCAACACAGTGAGTATTTCAAATCAACAGATTACTCGACCAGTAAATTTGAATGTTACTTGGCAATTCATTCTTATTTTAAATTGCATTGCCGTTACAATTTCAACTCCCAACAATAGAACGAATACTGCGAAGAAATATTCGAAATTAATTTGAAGATGGAATTGCATAACCGTAATCTGTTTCTGAACAATACGATGTTACAGCGTTCTCTAAAGCGTTTTGTCCTTCTAAATGATTTTACAACTTGCGTGAAATTATATATTTCATTGTGGCACCTGTTAATTATGGACAGAATAACATATCAGAACAATGCTGACGGTAGCCGAAGTGTCGACTCATCGCTGGTGGGAGGTGGATGGGAAGGCACGAACAAAAAATATGATGTTTTAACGCCTCGTACGAAAACAATAAATGCCGACACATGGACCTTTTCTCCGTAAGTAACGATTATGATTTTCAGAAAATAAGTGATACGTTTAATAAAATCAGACGAAAGAGTAAGTATGTCACTAAAATATTTATTGTCGCGATTTTTATACGGTCTTTAAATATCTGAAGTCAGCGTTATTAAAATAGTTATTTTAATGAAATTATATAGGTTGTTGATATTAAGAGAACAATCGTTATGTTATTTAGCCAGAATTTCATCTCCTCCCTATTGTACTAATTATATAAATAAATTAATAAACTGCCAAGCTTCCATCCAAAGCCTCATGTTTCTAGTCTTCTTAGAAGGTAGGTGGGTCTTTTAGGCAGAAGGATACAATTATAAATTTTTAAACCATGGAAATATTAAATTTGCTACTCTAAATCTGTAAATCAACTCTCACTTGCTCAAGGGTTTGGTGGGCTCTGATATTCCTTGCGTCAATTTTGACTACTAATTCTCCTATGATTTTATGGAAATAATACACCTGGTTTATGGAACAACTAATTTGCATGTTCACAGTGTGAAACCCCGCAGGCATGGTTTGGACTTAATTAACCGACGTAGATATTCCCGGCTTTGTGTGGCGTATGGAAGCATTTCTGCAAGTAATGCACGTAATAAACTAACTGATTACTATTTTGCTGTTCATAAAGGGAAGCACAATACAAAATAATCTACAAGAATGGAGGGGCGCACTAAAGAATGCTATTAACGGTACAATAATGGTAATAATAATGGGCCATCGGTCTCAAGCCTGCCGATACAACAGGAGCAATCCAGATAATTCTCATTACACACACTTCTATTGGGTGTTGTCGGTCGAGTCTGAAACGTATTATGCGAAGCCGCGGGCGGTCGCCCGGTCGCCGCTCTGCTAGGCAGCACTGCCGAGCGGATCACGCCAAAATTTAAATGTCATCGTTCCAATTCGAAATTCAATTACGTGTAATTAATGCCGCCCGCGCCGGTGGCGGAACTCGAACTGTTACCGATTTGAAAACAATGGCCAAACGCCAGGCCGCCGCGCCGCCGCACCGAAACGCAACTCATACACACCTTTTTTTTTAAATAATATTTTTTATCAGCGGAGCTGTTGATAGCTATTAGAATAATAATGATTAATGGACCGTTTGCATGTTTTTTGTCTCATTTCGTACGTGTTGCGGAGATCTCAATCTATGTTACGCTTCTCGCAGAAATGGTGGCAGCAAATAGTTTAGTACTTAGGTGTGAATTAATTAATAAAAATATATTGCCAATGGTCACATAGCGTCTACGTTAATTGAATTTGTAGATCGTTGATCGTAACAACGATTGTGTGCTGCCATTGTAAAATCAGGTTTTTTCTGTGTTATAAATAATGGAATTACGTTCGTTGCAATTAAATAAGTAAACTTTGTGAATGTGAGTACAATGAAACATAATCGCTAAATAATTTGTAATACAATACAATTATTATCATCGCAATAGATACTTTTTAACTTACAGTTATGTGTGTATAATTATTTATAATTTTTGAGCTCCATGGCAAAATTAATAGATTTTGAAATTTGGTAAATATTTTTAATTCGTTATCAAAATATATTATTTACATAATAAAGTTTGATTAAAGATATTTTTCGAAATTGACGTGGCATATAGATTATGCACATGAAAAATAACTCAAAATAATCATTTGCGGTAACGTCTACCAGAAGAACAAATATTTTAAAATATTTTCATAACCGATAGGTATGTTTATATTGATTTATTTAGTACCAACATTATGATCGTGGAAACTATTTGAACATTGAGTTTTAATGGCGATTCATCTGAATTGGACGTATTCAGTCGGACAGGTACATGCCGTGAAGCAGACAAACGTGGTCAAAGGCACGCAGCGCGACGTCTTCTTAATTATTCAACGCGACACAATGTTATACAAAACTATTACAATTATTCAACAGAAGTTTCCCCGTCGAAGACAATGTAGTATTGTCCGGGCAACTACATGGAGCCGTTTATAAGCCACGATCACCATTAATGTCACTAAAAGATCGTAAACATAATTTTATCGTAATAAGTTCTCATTATGCCTTTTTTAACTTAATTTAATAAATAATAAGTTACTTTCAGTTAAACTCTCGTTAATTAATTAATATTTAACATTTGTACACATCAATTCGATAAACGGTAAACTTAGAAAAACAGCAAAGAGCGGCAGCAAGTTCTAGAACATATGTACGGTTATAAGAATACGTTTTTAAGGATATTAAATATTAATAAATGCAATTTTGTTTTATTTGTGGAACATACTTCTAAAAATCCTTTTAAGTTGTCGAAGTAAGAATAAAGTGTAAAGTTGGCCCTGAACGAGATACAATAAGGTAATTCAATCAAAAATGTCGTGTCGTATCCTTCCCGTGGATCTCGAATGATCCGTCGGTGTCGTAGGTAGCCGGAACAGGTACTTATAATTAGTGTTGTGGGCGTGTGAGTGAAGCAGGCGAGGTGCTACAGCTATTGTGTATGTTTGAACCCAGTATGTAAATGACTTCCGTTCTGGTATTTAAATAGAAAAAAAATTGGACCGAATATCATAAGTTACACACGAATTTTAATGATGCATGTAAACTGTGTGTGGCAGAAGAGGGGAATGGGCGTGCAGGACTAAGTGCCTTATCCTGTATCAGCTAGGAATAAACAAGATCTATCACGTTTTTCGTCATCATTAAAGCTCAATTCGATGGCATCTCAACATATCTCGATCTTAGCTTGTAACCATCTCCACAGCCTTCAAAACTGGAGCACTCAATTTGACACACAAATACAATTGTAATATTTTCCTTCCGTATGTGAACCTCGCGGAAAAAATACATGTTCAAATTGGTTAGGCAGTAGATGATGTTTTCTTAAATCTCAATGACGCTCGCTATATGTCGTCGAAGATGAGTCTGAATATTTGAAAAAATCGATTGAGGAATTTTATCAGAACATACACGTCACACGCCACCTGATTTCAGACTGAGCAGAGTTCGGTTCATGGATAATTACGTACATTACGAAAAAAGGGAAGCATGGTGGATGTTAGCTCCAGTCAGCTAGTTGCCGAAGAACTTACGAGTATCAAACAGACCTTCATTGTATTCCACCGCTGCCTTGCTATATATTATTTACAACCTAAAACAATTCGTTTTAATAATATGAAGGAAAAATTTCTTACACGATGATAAATCGTGTCGTAAGCTTTACGTTACAGATAAAGAGTTGCGCAGAATTGGTCGCCAGAAAAGTAATTACATTTCACATAGTGGGCGTGTGTATCTTCTTACAGACATCCATTGTTAAGACTTAGTTAGCATGTACTTGTATGTTAGTTTGGACGACATATTTACATAGAACTTTCATTGTTTAGGCTTCGACCTCCACGCCACTCCACTGCGGATTGGTGCGTAAGCAGCCGGTTATTAAAGACACACCCACTACCCTAGATTGATAATAAGATTACTGATACTCCAAAATGGTATGACGTGCTGGCGTTCACGTTCCCAGAAATGCTTAACTTTACAAATCTATTTCTATCCACGACAACCTCGAATACCCTAGCGCTTCGATATATAAAAATGTCTATTTAAAAGCTTGAAAGTTTATTTGTTAATCCTAAAATATAGAAATAATATTTTCATAAATGTTATTTAATATATTTTTTTTTAAAGTCTATAAGCCTACCTCCCTATACCGTTGAAATTATTAATCGTAAAGCTAAAGTAATTGATGCAATTTTCCAAAAAATTAACTTATTACGTTACGAGGCGACATAGTAACAGCGCG
>DVPR01000343.1:0-14579 GCA_018239345.1 Oxynetra stangelandi
TATTCTCTTCCTCATTCTTCCATCATCCATTCTCTCTAGATGCCCGAACCATCGAATCATCCCCTTTCTCATCTTTACACCGATGCTATATTATAATATATATATATATATATATATATAAAAGTAGATTAACTTAATGATTGATTTGCAAAATGCACTAGGATCGTTCGTTACAGTAACAAAAACAATTGTACTGGGTGAAATAATATTTTTACATTAGGTACGAGTAAGTACCTATAACTATGCGTAATCTTCCAATTACAATTCCATCGTATCTAACAAAACAACGTGGTTAAGAATAATAAAATTGAAACTTCCCATCGAAACTTGTGCGACTCACACATTCCACGTACATACATATATAGCAGCCTACGCACATATGTAGGTATCGATCGCTCGGTGGTCCTTGTTGTTCAGTATTCGATTCATTCTCGGGCCCGATGTTATCGCCGAGGGCACATATTGTGATTCGTTCCTCGGCCCCGGAATAGATCCACCAAACGATAGAACGCCCGATCGATGAATTAGAATATCTACTTGCTCGCTTGCGTTTGCGTGAAAATGTTTCATGCGGTTCGCGAATTTCGCTGAAACGACAAACGATAAATATAAAAGACGACGGTGAACATTGAACAGACTAAATGGAAGCGTGCCTTACCATTATTTGTAAGAACGCCGCTATTATTCAATGCACAGAATCAGTGCTCTATACTAATTTACCGCAAATATCGATCGAAATAAAAATGTTTGTGGCCCGCTTTAATTCAGCCCGACTTTAATTATCGCACATAAACTTTAACCACATTTGGGATAAAGATAAAATATAACATACTTGGAAACATGACAGTTTTTGTGAATATATGCATTGATAGGTACTATCTATCTAAGATTATTAAATTGTAATTTGATGATACGCGTACAAATTTAGCAAATAATAATGTTAATCAGTTATATTCATTTATATAATTTATGTTCCCGTTGAAGCTGTCTTAATGAATGACAATATGAGTAAAGCCTTAAGTGCGTTATTCGAGCTAATGTCTGCATAATGAAAATTGACCTCTTCTGTATCCGAATTGATAATAACACATACCTACATATGTTCATATATAATTATATTTGGCTCATCGTAATAATATAAATGGTTGTATTAATAATTTTTGGAAAAATATTATAATAAATTATGAACACTAAATTAAGATATCACCGTCGCAACTTTGATCGTAGCATGACTTTTTTGTTTCATTTGTCGGGCGATAAATTAAGCCACCGAATTTAATTTCACGGGCGGCGAAATAAAAACACTGAATTAGGTAATATACCACGGGTAATATAACAATATTAAAATCTGAAATAACGAAGTTGAGAATATTAGATTGAAAAAGAATTAGGTATGTTAATTAAATGTTATTATATTTAGTTCTTTAACAACATAAATTGATAGATACCTAGGTACTTGTTTGTTAACTCCGCGTGAAATTGGTTTGTTTGAAGTTACGTGTCTTCCCTTTCATTGAAATATACCTACGATATAATATAGGGTCACGACTACTAAGGACGCAAGGGTGCATGCAATAAAAATGCTAATGCGATCGTGTTTGTGTGAAATTTGACAAAGCAGGCACGTTGCCGAGAATGCACATAATGCAGGCTTAGAGATACCTAAATGTCGTCCGTATTCGACCGCTTAACATTCCTCGTTACACAGGTAAACTTGTAGGAACGTGGGAAGGACCAAGTGTTGACACATTTAAAACTTTTCATGTGCTATAAAAAGCGTCTTTGGTAGCGTGCGCTACGTGAAATGACACGGAATGCCCGCGAATTAAAATATCAAAACACGCATCACTTTGCTTCTGAATAAATTGGTTTTATTTCTGTACGCAGCGTACTTATACCTATGTATGTATATCACTTACATTTATGTTTATCTTCATTTATTTTTGAGTAGTTGAATGATTGCACAATTAAGTATTGAATTGATAAAACATTTATTTAATATTTTGACTGTTGAAAATTTTATAAGTAGGTAATTGATAATAATTTCTATGATGTATAATACCTTGTCATGGTGACTTACACCTCCAATAGGAAGTAGTAATTTTTTTTTAAAGGAGTAGAACTTTCTGTGCGGTGACAAGAAGTAATTCGATGCTGTAACTAATTTAAAAGCGTAAATTTTGTCAGCATGCAAGCACAATGAGATGGATAGTTAACGTGAGAGTGGTGAGTATTATAAATATAAAGTTCAATTCAAACCTTAGTATCATGGTCTGTGTGGCGTCGTCGCCTCACCTGTTAGTAAGGTCGACCGCGTGGGACGCCGCGCCCGAGCCTTACTCACAATACGTCTGTGAACAAAAGGGATTTGTACTTTATATACTTATACTTATGTACATAGTTCGTACATACTAAGGGTCTTAACATTACATAACGTACAATAAACACGTTAAAATTTATTAAATTGCCTAAAAAAATAATATTGCTCATTAGAAATATGATTTATTTAATTTACTTACAATTTCACATATGCATATGATATTATTAGTATTGTACAAAACCTGGTGAAAAACATGAGACCAGATTACTACAAAAGAATCTAAGTTGGTACCAATTTTATAGAGGTAGGTACTTAAATATTATTTAAAAAAATTATATATAGGTAAATATGAAATCAGTTAGAGAAATATAAAATCATTTATAAGAAAAAATAAATGCGCTTTATTAACAGCATTTTTAAGAACAACATAAGTATTAACATTGTGCTATATTTGCTACCTACTGTGTCATATCAGCAAATAAATTGTGGAAAGGGTAATATAATATACAACCTATGTGACTAGGTACAGACCGCAAAACAATAAACACATCGACACCCACGCACTTTGTTACTTTGTATCGGGAACGGCTATATTAAATTATTAACAAGCATTTATAGTTTTACAACAAAAACAATAAACGCACAGAAACTCCTTTTTCCCTGCCTTCCTTATGAACCGGTTGTTCATCCAAATGATATAAAATAATGTACTTAAAGCAGTTGTTGGTTCGTAATGGCATTACTTGTAAACCATTTTCTTTGTTCACAACAATGTATGGAATGAAATAATCTCATCTATTATTAGTAATGCTCGCTTGGTTATTCATTATGGCTCATAAAAACATTTTTCGACACTTTTGTATTCATTTTGGGTAACTATCCACTAGTAAATAATACTGGTAAACAATAACCACATAATTTAGTATTACTTTTATGTACTAGTTCAATGTTGATTATACCATTTGCAGATTTTATTAAACAAATATGTGTAACGATATCTGGCAATAAACGTAGCTTTGTTCGAAGTAGGGTGAAAGCCTACTCGCCAACTCCATTAGCGAAGAGGGAACAAATGAAAACGCCCGCGTAAAAAGCCCTAGAAATCTTTGTAATAAATGCCCACAAGTGCTAAATTTATTTTTATCGTTTGTTCCACTTAAGGAATAAGATTGAAAAATGCTTCCAATATTCTCGTATAATTTGTCCGCGTATTTTTTTTTCGGCGCCATAAAATATTTACGGGGTTTGGATGAATTCAGGAGTGGATTTGCGCGGCTCTTTTCGTTTTTCCTCCATGAATTAATTCGTTTTCCTGAACAAACAATATTAATATTCGTCAGCGTAAGCATTTCGACGCCTAGTCAAGACAAAAATATTGACGTCGAATTCCCCACAGTTAGACACCCACACAAGTAAGTGCTTTTTTTTGTATGATTTTAAAAAATTATATGAGCCAATAACTTTTCGGCACTCTTGGGCCGCTTGTATTAATACATATTTAAGTTCCTCGTATATTAAACAATATATATTTCTACTTTAAAGCATGAGTAAGTAGGTATATTTTTTAAAGCTTAAAATATGAATAACTAGGTGTATGCACCACGCATGTAATGCATCTGCTATGCAAAAACGACAGTGCATCGCACTCGCTTCCCAGAAGTGCAATCAGCGATCTCGGCGGCAGTTACATTGGATGCAACGATGCACTTTGAGATAGCACGTCTGTCCCAACCTGCTTTCATGTAATGAGACTGCATGATTAAGATAAAGAAGTTCATACAAAATAGACATATAATATAACATGGCGTCTGCAAAACTTAAGTCCTTTTATAATAATAATTCCGCTCTTGGCATTTTTCTTAGAAGAAATAAAAGTTAAATAAAATTTTCTATACCTACTATACGACAAGGTTCAGCTTTCCCGTAAACCTAATGCAGTCGTTCATGTATTTACAGATAATAACTGTCGCCAGAAATTTAAACTTTTACCTAAAGTTAAAGTTATTTATCATGTTACATTGGGTGACTTTATCATTGCTTACCTGCCACCAAATATAAAAGAGTATATTTATGTGATTGTCAAGACTATATTTATGTGATTAAAAGCTAATTTGACAAAGCAAGTAAATGAAATTATTAATTATATTTTAATTCATTAAATACGATATGACATTGTTCGGTGGAAGAAAATCATTCGAGATGATACTATTATTGCAGATATTTAATACTATATAATTACATACATAGTACTTTAAAAATAAGAAAGTCTTCAGTATACTAAAGTTTAAGAAGTAAGCTGAACCTTGTTTACTCTTAATATAACCGAGTATTTTTATACAATAGGTAGGTACCTACAATCTTACCTACAATCTTGCAAATATCGCAATAAGAGAAGCTGGGGAACGACCGCCCGCAATGATTCAATATAATCCTACACGACATATGTCGCTGAGCTTTTTCGTACACATATTAAACGTACTTGGGAAAACAATATACAACTGAGACATATTAATGTTTGTGTACTCGTTTTATAGCGGTCTATAAATTATAAAATAGATGGGGGATGTGTTTGTTTAAAAATGTTGTTATTTTGGGTACAATTAAAATCATTTATGGGAGAGATTGCATAACGATACTATTTAGTTAACGAACATGCAGCTTAACCAATGTTCACAACAGGCTGGGATCGTAGTTTAAATTATAACAATACATGGGCTTAGAACGTTGTGAAACGTAGATACGTAATACGTAATACATACGTGGATATCTTCTTATTAAATATTGCTGTTTCACTCGACTATTTCATACAATTTTATTATTAGCTACTAAGATAAGATCGCTAGACAAAGACGGCGGGTATCGCAGCTAAGGGCTCATTTACTTGGTTATGGATTCCATTGTTCCCCGCGAGACGTGTCTCTCATAGTAAACAAGCTTTCAAGAAAGAGTATTCCTAATAGTTACAACCAAACATTCTTTTAGAAGTGTCTAAGAGGATGTACCTTGTAGGTACATGCTGACTTGTTTCCTTTTGAATAGTAAAATGTATTACCTAACTGAACAAAAATAGTTTTTTTATTTATAATTTACTATAGTAACAAACTCGTTGTATAAAATAATACTAATTATAATGTCCATTCCTGAAAAGCGTACCTGGTATCATCAATGTTTAAATACAGACTTTTATTATAAGACTTAATGTATTTAAATAACTTTATATATACGTTTAATGGTTTTACAAATCATACCAAAATTTTATCATGTAAATTTATCAAAAAAAATTACATATTGCATCTTGATTATTGAAAATCGTCTTTCTAAATCCGTCTTTCTAATAAAGATTTATAATCTCATCAAGACTCAATACTGACCTCAAGACCCTTAACTTACTATTCACTGAATAAGGAGAAATCGTCCAGCAAGTTGTTGCTGATAAAGTTAATCGATACCGCAATATGAATATAAAATAAATTAACTGTAAAATTTCGAGATACCATACATTGTTACTTCAGCACTATGTAAGGTGATCCGATGACTAAGGTGTACGTAGAAATGTTTTACAACAAATGACAATCGTTTTAAATGTTATGTATGTTAGACGCTAACATGTTAGATATGAATTGTTTTAACATCAAGTTAGGAATATAAAAAATGATTTATGTAAAGTTATAAATGTATACTTATACGTATATAATTCTTCCCCTTGGGTATTTTCGGTACATCTGGGTTAAAATTATTTTAGCCTCGCATCTAATTCTGGTACATTTGCGATGAGCTTAACAAGTACAAGCGAGCGGCGCGCTTTTCATCTTTGAAGCGCAACATTTACATTTTCGTCTCATTTATTTGCTATTTCGGGCAGTCTACTCTCTTTCGCCCCCTGCACACCCCTCCCGCCGCTCCCCCTCTCCAACGAATAAGTCTCGCTGTGCGTCAGAATAAAACGGAATCGGGAAGAAACGCTCTATAAAATCTAATTAACTCTGAAGTGAAAGCATAAATGTAATGAAATATAAAAAGCTCCATAAATAAGAAAACATTTATACCTTCGCTACCACCTAACATTTAGAGATTGTCGGTAGCACCCATATCGGTGAATAATAAAACAATGAACATCCTTTTAAATTAATATAAATCTTCACAACATAAATAAACGTAAATCAGCCTGACCAAAATCATTTAGTTGACGCCTCAGTGAAAGAGGAAGCGAGACGGCACATGCTCAGAATGTAATCGCACGATTCCGTCTTTTATTAAGATATTTACGAAGAAAAACCCGTCGTGTTGTTATTCAGCGGTCGTGTCGTATAAAACTAACGCGTCCCTTAACGCAAACCTTTTGTCTCAGGTGGACACCGAGCTCCTAATAGAAATAATTTCGTCGCCACCCTCTCGCTTGTCATTCGCGGCTTGTTTTTAGCAGGATGCAACCGTTTTTCGTGACTGAACTTCAAATCACTGTAAATGACGAACACAATTTTAATAACAATCATACGTTATTATCGGTATCACTAACTAATTGGTTATATATACTATTGGTTTTTCCTATACATACCTATAGTTTCCTATACCTACCTATAACCTATAGTTATCCACCTCTGGGTATATCAAAATGAAAACAACAGTGTAGGATAGATGTGTTATTGGTAAAATTAGTACAAGCAATACAGATGAAAATAATCATAAATTGCTAATTGCTATTCAATATATAGTAAACTCAGTGCTTTAAAGTATTTATACGTACTTATAATATACATATAATGTAATCGGCAGCGTAAGTAGTTGAATAAAAATCGAATGTCATTGGGTAATTTTGTAACAATTCTAATTTGGTATTCAACAAATATCTCCAATAAGTGCGAGGGTAACTCTCCTATATTTTATGGTGCACGCACTACTCGGCCAGATTTCTCTGATAGAAAAACGAGAGACCCAAACCACTCCCGAATATAAATCGCCTTGTTATATTTTCCGAAACATTGGGATTCATGAAGTATGTAGGCGCTGGTGACACGATTTAACTAAGTAGGTAAGATACATAGGTATTTGTCTATTTAATAAGACATATATAGACCGTATACGACTCTTAACGGTGATTTATTTGCGTTTAGACATTTATTGACATTGTTAAGTTACACGTTACTAACATATAGAATGTGTTTGTAACGGTACAAATTTGACGAGATACCGAGAACTTTCAGATAAATAAAATGCACCTAATTATTCCATACGAGAAATAATAAACTCTATAACTACAATTACAGTCATTAACTTATTACTCATAATAAGCACCACTCCTGGGGCTTATGTTAAGAAAATATTTATGTATATATTATGGGTAAGTAAGAAAAAAATTGTTCTCTTATACCTTTGCAGTGATATAGGCTTTCCTTCTACATTATTTTCATTTAAATTCAGTACCAGTTATGCGAAACAACTTGAGCTTGAGCTTTTAACAGAAAATATTACACACAAAAGTAACAGATACCTAACTCATTTCCTTATCTCAACAACACTTAGAAGCCGAGGGTTCTAAGTCTCCACTAATACTAAAAGCTATGTGTGTATGTATCTGCCTACAATAACTTCATAAGGTCATGGCGATCGATATACAAACATATATACATTCATATGTAATACCTATATATTGAGATTATCACGACTAGTGAACGCTCGCGTTAAAACCAGTTTTGGGGCAACTACGGCTCCGAGCAAGTTATTAACATTTGTATGTAAATTCGTCGTATTATAGCCTTGTTCTCTTATCATCTTTATACAGATACCGCAGATGCTCTCTTCTAGAAACTACTAACTAACTTATAATGTGTATCAATTAAATCGATTATAATATAGGTATCTAATTTGTGAACTAAAATGTTTTATTTAACTATTTATTTAATGTAGATATATTAAATCGCTATTAATGTTAAATAGTATTTACTACCAACCAATTTAAGGGACGTTTAATTGATGGTATTAACAGTTGTTTTATATTTCCCTTGAACATTCACATTATACTTTTGTACTTTTAATTCTTGAATGTAGATTTTTAATTTGTTTATGTAAGAAAAAAAAAAGTAATATTTTCCGGTCGATAAGATCGTTAATAACAAGCGTTGATAACTAAAACAAAGCACCGTAGAAAGCACTCCATGGGATATAAATAAAAACTACACTTAATGTCATTCATATGAAATGAAATTTGCATTTGTATCTCGACAGTAAATTTCATGCCGGAATGTTGACTTTGACGAATTTGTTCATTTTAAAGAATCCGACAATACGGCGATAGTATTGCATAAATTAAATGTAAGAAGAAAAGGGTGACAAAGCAGCGGTTGCGTAACATAGCACAAAGGGTGAAAGAGGGATATGAATATAAATGAACTGGGCCATGCTGAGTAAGGTTTTTGTGTTTTCGCCCTTATTATAATTTAACTGCTGCATTGCAAACGTCCATTTGAGACGCTTTCTCTGTATATTTTTAAATCTCTTTCCATTTATGTAGATATTTTCAGTATGATATTTTTAAAATCTAAAATTAACAATAAACAATAAAATATTAACAACAATGTTTCAATAGAATTGTTAAAATATAATGTAAAGATCTTTAATCGTTACATTTCAACAAATACCAGTAGGTATTTATCTACACATATACCTAATATTGTTATATAGTCAAACAAGGAGTCTCTACCTTAATAAAGAGTCCAATTAAACTTTGAAGGGACTCTGGGTTAAGTTGGGCCCTATTGTTACATGTTCACTCTATAACATAGTTTTTATAACTATCTCATTGGTTTTTGCAGTAGGTTATCTACCTTTAAATAATTCATAATTAGTACGTGATAATTATGTAAAATTCATTATTTACTTTAAATTAACTTGATTAGAGATTATTTATGCTCATCTCACTGCAGTTATGTTGCTAACAGATCCTTAGAACAAACAAAATAGCATATTTTTATATACGAGCTTAATTTGAATGACAATGTACACCAAATAATAAATGTAATTTTCCAAAAATCAACAAACTCATATCTCTCTCTAAGTATGTACATCACAAAGTAAACTAACAATCTAGTTGAACACATGTGTGATATTGTAGGCGCAACCCATATTAAGTCAGACCTTTATTTAGGTGAGGTACGGTCGGGCTTAATCCGTGGTCCGTCCGGAGTTACGCCCTTGCCCGGCCAATTTAATAAATACCCGCCTAAAACGGGGAACGGAAGCGGGAAAGCGGAAAATTACGTTGCCCGAATCACTATGGCAGTAAAACTTTAGAGCCGAGTGACAGTTAGAACGGTCACGGAGGATCCGAGCTTTGAGGTTGGAGGAAAATGTATTCAGTAATTGGAACGGAGTGAGTGCAAATGGGTACAGTATTTAATGCGTTTACCATTTTTGTATTTTAAGATTTACTTTTTCATTAATACAGACTTACAGACTAGGTAGATACTTGACAGAATAAATGTAAAACTAATATGCAATTAAACACTTTAGCTACATTCAGGTAATATTTAGCCTATCTATAAAAAATAATATTATTAAGATATTTGAAATGTTTTGTATA
The DNA here is from genome assembly GCA_018239345.1 of Oxynetra stangelandi. Classification (NCBI taxonomy): domain Eukaryota; kingdom Metazoa; phylum Arthropoda; class Insecta; order Lepidoptera; family Hesperiidae; genus Oxynetra; species Oxynetra stangelandi. The sequence goes on from DVPR01000343.1 coordinate 9,897, forward strand.
AAAGAATGTGTTACTGTTAATTCATATGAGAACACCTTCAAATTTTAGTGACGTATGTGTCATTGTTTAGCCAACTGGTACAAGCCAATATCGTAAGAAAATGTGAAAAGTGTCCGAATAACATTCACCGCGATATGAATCAAGTTGATTCGTTAACATTAAGAGACACAAGATTGTCAGTTATTCTTGTGGAAACTGAATGTGCCGAATCGCTGAACGGCAAAGTGATCGTAAATCTTGCCTCTACGTTGGTTCAAAATAAGCGTCTGGCTCCGTGGAATTCGGTATCGAATATTTTGAATAATAATACACATTCGGAATTGAGCAAATTTGTCAGATGTGTTATGGTAGATAATACGAAGTACCTAATTATTATAAAAATATTAACAATCGTAGTAATAATAATAAAAGTAGTAAAAACATAATACCAGCCTTAATACGAATGCTTAATTACTATTATTACATTAACCTCAATACCTAGTGACAATTCATTGGGAAGCTTACAACTCTTTGTATATACTTAAAAGTTATTGTATAGTTGTATGTTTTGCTTGTTTATTTGTTGTATTGTATAGTTTATTTAAATATCTAACAATAATAAAGAACTTTAATTTTAAATATTTATCAATCATAAAGAATTTAAATTTAAAGTATCTTACAATAATCAATGCAATTTGATTTATACAGGTATTAAAGTGATTTTAATTAGTAATTATGCGTGAAATTATTCACTTCAATATTTTAACAAAAGCTTGATTGTATTAATATATTAATGAATGGCAATTTATAGTTCACATCATGCAGCTATTAAAAGAATATTAAATTCCAATAGAAAACCTCGACGATTAGAAATTCTTACAAAAACAATGCCCACAAACAAAGAATGATCGTATCGAATACATACACCACGAAGTTTTCGAATCAAAAGCATATGTAGAATCCGGCCAATGCAAAAAATAAAACAAGTTCCAAGTTCCAACGGAGCGCCTTTTATAAATACAACGCGGCAACCATATTGCTGCGCGCGCCAATCAGAGAGCAGTCCTGGTCAGGAAAAAGTAATGGCGGACACCTATCCCATTATCACACCCTATTATTATATGAAACTCCACAGGCAAAAGCACGTTCTGATCGTACTTCAAAAACTGTTGAAATGTTTATTTTTTTAAAAGCACACTATTTTATAATTCAATAATGAAGTTAATATTTAATAAAACTATGATGAAAATCGGTCTTCCTACATGTGTAGGTACCTATACAAGACTAATAATATCATTGAACAATTTATTTTCGCTTCATAAGTATGACAAATTATTTAATAAAAAGGTATTTTGTGGATTTAAAAGTCAAATATTTTAGGCAAGATATTGAGATGACATGTAGGTACTTCTCACATGCATACAACTAAGCAAGGAGATACTAACAGCACACTTTAACTACTAGCTAATTTATTCCAATTACGAGATAACAGTCAAGTTTAAGTGCGAGCAGATATTTACATTGGAAGCGCATGATAACTCCGGCACTGAAATATTGGAACAGATGTTCAGGGTGAACGACCTCGATGCGCTGTGGCGACTCCATCTTGATTTATTTATTTATGCGCCCGCGCATTTTATCAACGTAGAAATATTTTCTTAATTGGGCAGCCAGGCATAACAAGATACGCAGTTGACAGTGTTTTATTTACGTATTTATTATTTATTTCATCAAATCGATTACCCTTCCTAATTGATTTATAGTGAATTTAATTTTGTACTTGGTAACATGTTCAGATTATTTACATTTTTATGACTTCATTGCTTACATTAACTACGTACATTTTTTGATACATGGTTTAAAGGCCCACCTCAGTTTTAGAATATCGTTGAAATAATAATGAGTGGATTAATTTTTTCGAGAAAAAAAAGTACGTTATTTTGAACAAATAACTTGTGGTTATTACAAATACTTGAATAATAATTACTAAATAACGATTACACCTATATTAACGGACATTAAATCTATATTTAATAAGTAACTCGAGCTTTCAAATAGCTACGCTTAATAGTTATTTACTATAAATATACATTATATATAAATATTTAAATATTAATTTATCCAGATACCTACATAATTTGTTCTTTAAAATATCATTTTCTTGATTACAGGTAGGCTACCTACCTACGTCACGTTTAAATTAAAAAACATTTGTGCTCCATCAAAGATGTAAATTTGAGATGTTAATAGACAGTCAGAGGGCTGAAGAATACAAGAGGAGGTGATTTAAGAAAATTACATTATAAAAAGAGTGGAAAGAAATGAGGGGACGGGGCGAACGCGGCGATGTTCAAAGGACATTATTATAAAATGTGGTAATTTAAATTCAAACATAAAGCCCTTGTCTCTAAACTACATGTGCAGCTATATAGGGATTATTTTTAAAACTATAACGATAGGTATACACTGAGACGTGTAAAATAAAGGCAGGTGTATGTAAGTTATTTTAAATATTGAAGAAATTAAAACAATAAAACATTTTTTATTGTAAAACTGTTAAGTACCTACTTTGAGAAGGATCGATAAACATGTAGAATATGTTAAAAATATATGAATTATATGCGTAGGACATAACATAGGTATTAGTATTTTATTATATTCATTCGTTTTACATATTTATTTAGTTTGTTAAATTTGTATGGAAACAAATAAAATGATCAATTTATAACAACTGGAACATAAATGTTTCACTGTAAGAATATTGTTTTGTTGTTTCGCCTTCGTCTCTCCTCTTAAGCAGGAAGACAATAACTTAACGTATTCCGTATTGAGTTTGCTACGGATTATACTGTTATAGGCAAAACGAATTTGACGATCCCCTGTCTGGAATTACATTGGTAACAAAGACACAGGTGTGTGTATATACAAGCACTAAACCCTCATTTCGTGAAAAGATAAACGACAAAGGAGCTTAATAAGAGAAGGAATGAATTGTGAATGAAATATGAATAAAGTTACTGTTTTATTTCAGTACAAATTATCTTATAGTATTTAATTAGGTACAGAAAAATTTATGTTAGTACCTATATAGAATTATAATGCATTTTGAAAAGCAATTGATATAAAAATACAAGAATTGGAATATACCTATATGAAGGTTTCTTTGCATCTCAAACCCTACTTATTCTGATGACGAAACATGTAATGGGTAGTATTTATATTAGTTTTATCTTCTATTATTATATTTATAATTACATTTATATCTATTAATTTTATCAATAAAAACGCATGCCTGTCTGCCTTTATATATAGGCAGGGTGTATCTACGAATATATATTTATACCTCCGTCTCAATGGAACATAACTAAATAGCTGTCAATATACCGAGAGCACAATTAACTAAAATTTTATTAAAACACTTATTGTAACAAAATAGTTTTCTCTGATTTTTATTTAGCATTGCGGGAAACGAAGTCGAGTAGTATTATTTTATGGTCGTTTACTCTACCATTCTAACATTATCTAACTGTGCTTACAATAAAAGTGAAATCAGGAAATAAGTTTTCTGAAGAGATTTTACTGCTGCCTTTCATCAAATTGGAAAAGCAGACACGGTTCGTATGTAGGTACCTACGCTACGGAACTTGACTAATAAAAACTTTCATTGTTACCTGATACTGTCAGTTAGGGAACTCTTTCTCATTGGCACAGAACGATCCTGTTACAAAAGAAAATCACTCCAAACTTCTTGGCGGCAAATGACTTACATCTGTAAGAAAAGTAAGTACATAAACCATCATTATATCTAAGATATAACTTTCTGAATTATATTAAACGTTTCCTTCATAATTTGACTTAATAAGAAATACGGCACGAAGCGGTTCAGAGTGATTCATCTTATCAATTTCGTGAACTTTAATAAAAGTTTCAGAATAAATTTTCTGATATCATTGGAATAAATGCAATTTTGAGTTTCAAAACTTTGTTAGCAGACAGGGTATTTATTTATGAGACTTTAGCTGAATGTTTTTGCATTAGTTCTATACTTATAGTTATAAGAATACTAACAATAAATATACTATAAACGCATCGCTATAGATGCCAACGTACCTACATACATACCTACCAGAGTACGCTTGGATAATTGAAACACGAATTCCTTCCAGCCACCGTCGGCAGTTAGGTACAAAATATTCTCGTGAAAATCTAATTAAAACGTTCATCCGCAAGATTCCGCTGAGCATAGAAACTTTGCAGCTTCCCCGCTCCGCTCCGAGTCGGATAATGGCTCGACGAATTCTTCAGATGTCTCCGTCGGCAAATGTTTTCTTACCCGCTTCAAATGAAACGCTGACGCGCGTTCGTTATACGATGTTATAGTGAGCCGCTTTTAACTCATAAATTCCTTAGGATTTTTTTTGCCTCTCATTAGGACGACGAAACTCTTTCTTCATAGTTACGGATTGAATATCTTACTATAACGTATTAGGATACTACAATGTTTCCGTGCTAACTTCTAAATAGGTAGTTAAAAACTATAGATTTAATTTATATATACCGTAAAAAAGTACAGATTACGTTATTAATCTGAGTCCCATTTACATCGTGTTTCTTCACATAACCACCAAGGCGTGCTTGAGAATATGTACAAACAATACTTAACTATAAGTATTGAAGTAAAACAATATAACGGCATTGCTAAGA
>DVPR01000344.1:0-14576 GCA_018239345.1 Oxynetra stangelandi
CTTTCCCAACGAGTTGATATTGATTATTGCGATAATTTCAGGTAATGCTGATTAACGCGGTCAATACAGTGATGCTGTATATAACCAAGTTCCTGTGGGGTTTTGGTACCGGTATGGTTGCTACTGTAAGACATTACTCGTAATTATTCCGTTTCTATTGTTATTACATGTTCACTATAAAATTATTTACATTTAAATACCTATAATACTTACAAAACTAATTGCCATTAAGTAGTTAAATATTATGAAGAAAACAAAATTTTTGGTACGTGGTGCAACCTGTATTGGGTTCGCCCGGGGAAGTACCACCGCTATTCGTATTTTTGTCGTGAAGCAGTTGTTATTATGCCCCCGCGTACTGGAGGCGACCATCTCAGTCCTCATGAGTAATACAATTTCTGTAAACGGCCAAGAAGAGTCCTGTTCGAGGTCGGGTGCGGGGTGGCTATGGTCGCTTGTGTCTGGTGCATGCCCGTTAAGCCGTTTTTACATAAAAAACCACCTAGGATTAATGTTTTTCAGGTGTCTTCGATATATCTCGTGGAAGTATCTGACAAGGAGTTGAGAGTCTCGCTGTCAATGGTCACCAGATTCACATTCAATTTTGGCGTGCTGCTCGCGATGTCTGTGGGTCCGTTTCTGTCGTTCGCCGCAATCAATTGGTCGTTGCTGGTACTGTCAGTTTGCTTCTTCGCAGCATCTCTGTGGATCCCGGAATCGCCGTACTATCATCTGAAAGAGGGTAGAGTCGATCTTGCCAGGAACGGTCTGTCGCGCCTGCGCGGCAAAAGGGGAGAGGTAATCGCGATGATTGAGATTTTAACAATTATATTTTTATATTTTGGAGACTACGAGTAGTATGTGTTTTTAAAAAAAAAATTGATTCCTAAAAGTAAATCTTGAATCCTTCGTCCCATTAACTGGTCTATCGATAGTTTTAAAAATAAAATAATTAATTAATATTACATTTCATAATTTCAGGAACTAGAAAATCTTTTAAAGGAAATGCAAGCGGATGTTCATAAAGAGATGCAAAAGTCAAGTTCAGGTTTAGAATTGTTCAGGGGTAAGCAGTATCGGAGGGCTATTTTTATTGCGGCCGGTAAGCGTATTGCATTTTATACCCAAGCAGACAATGGTCCACTAGTCCACTAGTAAGCATTACAAAGTTTGATAATCCAAATACCATACCATACAAATACCATCTTATGTTTATAATGATAATTAGATGTTAACATAGATGTTTGATGTTTATGAGTGGCCCGTTGGTGTAGTGGTTAGCAAACCTAACCATTGAACCGGGGGTCGAGGATTCGATCCCCACCCAGGACAAATATTTGTGTGATGAGCACAAGTATTTGTTCTGTGTCTGGGTGTAAAATAATATCTATTTAAGTATATATATCTAAGTATATAAGTAGTTTATCAGCCGTCTGGTTACCATAACACAGGGACTTAATTAAGTACCTACATTGGAATCAGATGGCTGTGTGTGGAGATGTCCCAAGATATTATTATTATTATATAATGGATAGTTGTTTAGATAGATAGATCTGTACATCAAGATGGAAGGATAGATAGGTGTACACTTTGATATATGAATAGATAGATAGATACACAGATGGACAGATAGATAGTTGGAAAGATAGGCATATGTACAATAGATCTATCTAGGTTGATAGATCGATACATATATAAAGGAGTAGATACATAGATGCACAGATGGATGTGTAAATAAGATCTAGATAGATCAATTGGTAGATGCCTGTATAGAAAAATATATGGATATATAGTGCATAGTGTGTGATGAATAAAAATAGCTCTAATCTGTTTATATGGCAAAAAATCTATAATTGTCAGTCTTTGTATATGTAGCAGCTAATATGCTACATATTGTTTAGACGAAACTGGACGTGGTTTATACCATACTTCATTTTGGTGCTTCAGTGTGGATTGTTTTAAATGCGGATAACTTTTTAACTTTTCTGTTGGACATTAGAGAGATGAGAAAGATACAGTTTCAGATGACTAACCCCCCACCCCCCCCTTTCCACCCTGGTCTCCACTAACCGCATATAGTTAACATTATGCTGTTTGCAGGGTTAAAAGTACCCCAGATATTATCTGGCATATTGACCGTTCAACAGTACTTGGGGCAGATCGTCTTAGACGGCCAAATGTCAATGAGCGAGTCCACCGCCCTCATAGTGTTTGCGGCTATCCGATTTGTCGTCAGTGAGTATATGTTTTTTATGACTATCATATCGGTTTTTGTTGAAAATAATAATAATGAGTAGTTTTTTTTTAACGGAAAAAGATTTTACCAAGCGTTTGGATGCTATCACGCCTGATGGTAAGCGTAGATGTAGCCTAAGATGTAGCGCGCAAGCGTAAATATAATCTATTCATTCCTGTTTGAAAATGTATTAAGTATGGTTAACAAGTATAATGTTTCTAAGTCTTCGTGTTGTTACAGGTTTCATGTCCTCGTTTTTCGTGGATCGCGTGGGCCGCGTGCCGCTCCTAGTGTACTCTTACTTGGGTACCGCGATATCTCTGGCCGTTGTGGGCGTGTATTTCTACTTCCAATCCATTGGTCATTCGGCAAATTCCTGGCTTCAAATATTCAGTTACGTTGCCTTCATAGCGATCATCTTGGCCAATGTTGTATCTACCGTTGGCTTCAATTGTATAACATCGGTGAGTTGATTTTTAAAGATTGAGTTTAGTCTTCAAAATATCATTCAGCATAAGGTAATTTGTATGTTGTGTAACTTATTTATATCTCTACGTTGGACACGAGTCTGTCGTATTTTATTATTAGTGAAGTAAAAATGTACTAACCAATGATAGGATCTAGGATTCTCAGTTTCCAAATCACTAGGCTGTTACCGTTCATTCTCTGACTTATTTCAAAACATTAAATTCAAATTCAAATATCAATATACGCGTGAATCGTAAGTAGACGCCTAATTGTACTGCGCTTGGATTGCTTCAAGATTCAAGATAAGACACGGAAATGTGGTTGCAGGTGGTCCAAGCGGAAATTTTTCCACTCAACGTGAAAGACGTTGCCATGACGTCACTGAACATTTTCGGCGGATGTCTGAGCATGGTGGTCGCGAGGGGTTACGAGGGCATAAAAACTGTAACGGGTTTGTATGGAGTTTTCTGGTGTTTCGCTGCAATGGCGTTCACCGGTGCGATCTTCTCCTGGCTGACGGTTCTAGAGACGAGAGGGAAGAGCTTAAGGGATATACAAGTGATACTACAGGGTGATTTGTATGACGGTGACAACACGAAAGTCGTGGACGATAAGAAACCGTTGCAGAGTATACATTATATTGAGAACGGTAATGTTGAAAGTGAATTGAAGGAGCTAAATCCAAAGTGAATTTTATTATGTTTGAAAGTTTGTTTTTAAGTTAGTTTTATTTGTAATAATCCGCGAATATGATTCACACTGATCTCGGTTTATTCAAATGTACTATTCACAGTGTTAACATCTTGTTCGCGGGTTACTCAAGAGTAGTATTCACACCGTAAGCATCGTGTACGCAGATTATTCAAATTAATGTACTATTCACAGCGTGAACAGCGTACTCGGGGATTACTCAAATGTACTATTCATTGTGTTCCCGGTTTATTCAAATGTACTATTCCCACGTTTAATACGGTGTTCGCAATTTATTTTTAAAACGCATACTGATTAACTATATATTTCCCCAAAGTAACTCCTGTACAATTAAGCATTTTAAAGTTATCTTATTTACAGTGTCGTAACGTAAAACTGTTTGGTTCAGTATTTTATTTAGTTTTGAAATTTTTCGAAAATCCTACAAAATGATTAGACGTTATGTAAAGAATTGTAAGTATATTAGTAATAAGTTGTGAACAAGTGAGAACGTAGGTTTGTATATCAAACTATAATTTAAACCAAAGTAAGAAGATTTGTAACTTCTATATAAAAATTTAAAATGATGTAGAACACGTGTAAATAATGTTATCTAATGGTTTTGGCTTCATTTAAAATAGAATTATATGGCATCACTGTTTCAATATGATTGAGCATATGAGGATGTGGGATGCCCAGGCTATATTCCATTTTAAAATTGTACAAAAAAATCACCGTACATAAGAATAGTTTTTTTCGCGGCAAACACCGTGAATGTTAGGTAAGCGCTACAGCTACTGTTCATGTTTCTAATTACTGACACGACATGACTGGAACATAACCACGGATTGTTAAGAAAATGCTTTAAAAGAATAAACTTTGTATAACATATATGACTGGTTATGGTTTACAGAGTCGATAGCAACCAAATAAGCAAAATATTTACTTGCGACTGAATCCTGCTGTCAGGACATTTAATGTACTGTTGGACTCTGCTTTCTCACGTAATCGGGGAAAGTTTGGATTAGGTCCAGTATTAGATATATTGTTAGTTTAAAACTTTGTATCGATTTATTTTGGTTGACACTTAATTAGCATATGTTTAGATTTTATTACGATAAATAATAGTTTATTTAATATTCATGAAAGGTGCTATTCTTGTATTTAAATATTGTCAATGGTGTGAACAGGAGAATGTTTTTAAATAATCTTAATTGTGATTGGACTGAATATTTTCATGTAAGATATTTTTAAAATTATTTCTATATTAAACAATAGGTATTATACACGTATTATCGAATTTTATCGACGACATTTGTCCCAAAAATACTTGACATGTCAGATGGTATTTTGTGGCAAATTTATTATTATTAAAACTATCCTAATGTTTAAAGTATGTTAACATTTTCAACTTTTTATAAAAAGACATTAATGAATAAATGTTGCGAAAAATATGACAGATTTTTATTTCTCACGTTTTAAATTGACAGAATACAGGTAATGGTTATATTACCGTCAGCTGTTAATTCTAGTGACGGTTTGTCATTGACATGTATTTTGACATTAAGGCCGATATAACTTTGTTCCCGCTTCGGTTAAAGGACTAGACACACAGTTGTCTTTTGGAAATTCGAAGTGTTCCGTCTCTTTCTAATTTCACATTACACTGAGCACTGCTTTTTCGTTTCCTTCGCCCGTTGCACTTGTACAACCTGGTAGTTCAAATAATAGACGTTAATTATAATAAGTATTTTCTAATGTAGAGGAATATATAGTTTGACTAATTCAATAAAAATTAAAAATCGAATATTATACATATATAATATTAGATTAGATCATGATGTGATCGTATAATAAAGACTCAAAACCTCTCCAAAAGAATCAATTTCATGAAATAATTCACACGAATGAGAGTGTCTATGCGGGATTACTTCGGAGTGAAACTTAATGTTTCCTGAGGGCGTTGTTCCAATTTGTGGAGCTGTGGACTCATCAGTTATATTAGTTTTGTTTGCGCTTCGCTTAGTTTTGACGAGGGCACTATACGACTCTATGGATTACTGTCATGGTGAATAAAAGGATTTGTAAAAATAAAATATTTATATTCAATTAAAATGCACTATAGAAGTTGAGTGTAGACTTTCATGGTTAGATAGATAAGTACTGAGATCGATCGCGCTGGCACTATTTTATTAATACAAAGCAGCTGTAACTTGGATATTCGAAGGATACTTAAGACACAATGCAATGGTGCACAGAACTTTCCAAGACCTTAGGCAGGTTCTAAACATACATGTATACGTTTAAAAATGTTCACTTAAAAAATTAATTTCATTACATTCATTCGATTCAAACAAGATACGCCCGATTCGGTATTCAACATATCGTCAAACGCGTTTGAAAATCAATAAAAACAAGTTTTACTTAGAAAACGAAATTCAGAAGGACCGTTACCTTTCAGTTATGTGAGCGTCATCACAGTGCAGGTCGATACTTTCCAAGGACATGCCGGAATAACGGATGAACGTATAGCGCACGGTACATTGGCACGTACAAAGAAAATTGATGATTGGCCGAGCCGCGTCACCCTTCAAACTTCATAGACGGATTCTAATTACAATTTGGTGTGTGTGTGTGTGTGTGTGTGTATGTGTGTGTGTGTGTATGTGTGTGCGTGCGTGCGTGTGTATTATAACTTAATAAATACCTAAGCAAGCTTTTTAAAATTTCCGTTTATTTGCTGGTAAATGTTAAATAGTCCCCGCAAAGCCTATATCTTTTTGATAGGACTTTCATTAGCATATAGGAGAATCTTTAGAGATATTTGGACCAGAATTAAATGGAAGTACTCAATCATTAAATGAGCCGAACAAACATTTATTAAGGTAACGGTATATAAGGTACGTTTTGTGGCCAAAATTACGAACAGGTTATGTCTTGTAACGAATGTGCAGCACAATATGGTAAACTTAGATACAAGCCATTTCAACTTAATTCTCAGGGGTAACTGACGCTGCAGCGTAGAGGACGACTGCCTAAGTAAGTAAGGGGTAACTGAGATGGATATGAACGATAACTTCAGGTTTAATTGAGATCGGATACGTCTGTCTGTGGGCTTCAGTGACCAATTAACCTAAGTGACATTCAAGTTTACATTATGTTGTTGAAAATTAAATATTGATTGCTATAATGTTCAAGAAATACATCTCGAGAAAACCTGCATAGTTACCTTAGATGTTCCCTGAAAGTCTACCGATCCGATCTTGGCTAGCGAAGCAGGCTTTCAGAACAAACCGGCACATACAATTAGAATTATAAAAATACAACAATGAAATAAATTAGTCATATTATACAAAATTCATGAAGAGACTGATGAATGTCGACGAAACACGTCAGGTTTGTAAGGATAGAGATGTTTGGCACTCGGTGCTCTCTGCCTACCCCGCTACGGACCTGGCGTGACGGTTATTTATTTTATTTATTTACAAAATTCATTAACAACGAAGTTAAATTTTTTATTGTTATAACATTTTGTGATAAGAACATAAATTAAGACAAATTGCAAATATAGTCCTATAAATTGATAATTAGCGGAGTTAATGATAATTAGCGGAGTTAATAATAAATGTGAGACTTATAGCGAATGCTTATTGTTTTCAAACTATAGAATGAAAATTAAACGAGGAATTATCATTATAACCATAACTGGGAAGTTGAGTGAAGCGACTGAAGTTATAGGTACCGTTGATACAATTTCCGGGTCGACGAATGAATCAGAAGTTATTTAGTTATTCAGATTTTCCAATTTTTTGCCTTCAGTTTGTCACCTTATCCAATAACTTTATTTATAACAAACACATCAGCTAAACGAGAGACCGCTCTAATGCTATCTTAGGGTTGATTGGAGGCAGTATTTCAGATAAAATAATGGATATGTTCGAAATAGATGATTGCAATTAAATAGAATAACCTTGGTGTTTTTCTTCTTGGTTGATTGCACAAATCAAATGAGTGGAGATGGTATATATTAAGAATTTTGTAAGATATACTATTTGGTTAATGATGATGTGCTCAGTTGAACTTTTTGTACAGCGGATATCGCTAATTAGTATTAAGTTATACGTTTGTGTTACATTAAACTTACAAATACAAACTTACAAATTACATTAAACTAGTGCCATCAGGTGGCAGCACCAAGTTTCTAATAGGTTAAGTGTATGTATTATCTGTGCACTCTCACTGTTCCATTTTCTGTGAAATAGTTATATATAATAGCTGTGCATCAAACATTAATTGCTGTTGTTTCTATTAAATAACAGTTTGCAAAAAACGACCCGTTGCTCCGGTATATAGTAAACATTGTATTATTTATCTTTCTGTTACTTCAGTACAATAATTATTGTATTTGTACTTTATGAACGAGAAATATTGTCACAGAATAAGCCTACCCTATTCTGTGTTTACACGATAATATTGTTTCAAATCGAGGATAAATCCAATTAGTAGGTACCCACAGAAATCAAGGTATTTGTATTATAGGTTTAATTCGAATTGAATATGAAAATAAATTAATGAATAGTTTTCTAAGCTCATGATAATTCAGTTAAGAAGTTGTCATTATTGATCATGATATATCAATGATGACATGACCACACACCACATCATCACATGCCCACGATATATCAATTATATCACTAGCAAGATGCCTTTGCTTTCGTATTCGGACGGAATATTATAATCGTTACGTTCGCAAATGTAGTGCATATACATAAAAATACATTTTTCGACCTTTTCAGTGACAGAAAAAAAGTATTTAATTACTTATGCTTTTATTAGAATACGTTTATGTTTATCACTTTTATGGCCCTAAAAGACGAGGCTCTGCCTGGTATAAGTTCAGATAGTCGTGGATAGAGAGTTCCCAAGGTAATTGTTTAGTTTTTTTCTTAACGAAGTCTTATTATGGAGTAGTCGTAGTTTTCTAACCAGTGGTACCATAAAAAAATCATAACTTTGCTAACGTTGTTACGGAACTTCAGTAGGTATCCATAATTACAATTAACTGTATGATAGAGCTATGTAAATTAAAAAAAAAATATTAATAGGCTCACGAATCAGATTTATTTCATTGTTATATTGTTATAAGCATGGGCTTCTGGCTTTCGTAGCTTTGTTTGGCATATCCATAATGATTAGTACACTCAAGTGTTAAATAATGTAAGGACACGAAACAAAAGGTTAAATTTAAAATGAATAGTCAAGTCAAGCTATTGGCTATAAATAGGAAGGTAAAGTGATATTTTGCCTTTGATTTCTTCTATTTCTTCTCGGACAACGTCGTTGGTTTACCCGGCGATAGAATAGCAGAAATATACAGCCCCGATCACGATGCGACCTGATCATAGAAGGTAACTCGTTCATATCACTGAACGCATACTATTAATACAGATCGCATACGATTAACTCATTAGTATTAATATGGTTTCTTGTATTTTATCATTCACATACGTTATACGAGCTTTGTAAACGATTATTGTTTTCTTGAAGTACATAAAGAAATGGTTTGCTCGCGAATATATGTACTTTTTATATAGCACTGTTGGATGCGACTGTTCATCCAGGTTGGGAAGGGTCAAGACTCCAGTTGGCCACATTTTACAAGTTCGAATGGACAAATTAATTTTTTTTTTTTCAATTTTGACAAATTCCGTATGTCTCAGATAATATTACGAGAAACTCTATGATGTGCGGGTTCCTTTAGGATATATTGCACTTTTATAACAAGTAATAATCAATTTAAAAAACGCACATCACTTCGCTTAGTTCAACGTATGTAAGTGCCGGGATTTGTATTATAGACACTCGGATTGAGAGGCATGAAGCTAAATCAATAGGCACTATCCATGCGTTTGAAAATATTCAGTTGTATTTTCATAAATGTATAGTTTTCGCGAAGTAATATCCGATGCTATTAATAAGAATGTTACTAAAGTAATTTTGATTTGAAATCATATTCTCTTAAGAAAACGCATTAATCAATCAATCAATCATTTATTTGTTAAGTAAGGGATTACATGGTGTTACTTATATTAATTGTGCTTTTACGCTACCAATGTTGGCATACAAATATTAAAAATACAAATGACAACACATTACTATTATATTACAATTACATTACAATTAGAAACCAGACAAGGTAAACATTTGAAATTAATAGAAATTACATGTCACATATATTATGTAATTAATAATTAAAGTAAAACACAATTTAATAATTTAGAACTTATTAGCAAATCGTGCCCTGATTGTCTCTAAGAAATTCGTTTATGCTGTAATAACATTTGTTAATTAAATAATCTCGTCATTTTTGCTAAAATGTAAGGACACATATATAGCATCGAGCATTATTAATTGTGGTTTGATTAAAGACAGCGGGCAACACATGACATGTTAATTAATATCTGTAGTAGCACTGATAGGACAAAAAGCAATAATATAGAGAAATAATATTAATCTTGGCAATAATTTCCGCCTTCTATCGGAGCAGTCGAGAATCGCTGTAAGACAAATTATTATTTCTACATAAATGTTTCTTTTGCAAATATTCCAGCAAACAATAATAACACGCTACGACTATTAGAAACAACGATAACTTTCGAAACAAGCGAACAACCTTATTAAAGATTGATATAACATTGTAGTCTTTAAGTTTATTACTAAATTTATGGCAAGTTTTAAATATAAGCGATTAATTTTCATGCAAAGTTTTCTTCCTAATTTTTAGCGGTCACATGATATGCTGCGTTAAGTAAATTTGATAATATAATAAATTACACTTAATGGAAAATAATTTTATATACTCACAAATCACATTCTTTAAGTCTTTCTATGCTATTGTATGAGGTTTAACAGACTACTCGTTCGTTCTCTACCATCTTTGAGCTTCAAAGAGAGTTAAAGTGTTTGCTCGTTCAGCATAAGCCGAAGATTAATGAAGTCAATCATTCGCTCTTTCACTCTTTTCCTTCGAGTGAAGAGCGAATGGAAAATGCGCTCTGGTTATATAATGTTGTAAGTGAATCGTGTTTTTTACTGAAGCCGTAAAAAATGCTGTTTTTATTTGAACAATACTATTTAGAAACTTTTGTTGATTAGTTCCCAAATATATATCTCTAGTTCTAAAAACTAAAAATATATCGATTCGCTCTAGAGAACACGATAGAAGCTACAAAACGACTGTAGTTTCGGTGAATTTTGTCTTTGATTTTTGATTTATTCATAAAAAATTAGAAATTATATTTGTATGCGTTTATTAAAAATGTTTCAAAATTGGAATACACAGAAAACGCCAGTTTAATAGAATCCAACCGAGTGCTCCAGGAAATGGGCCACTTCGAACTTGCCATTAGTTATCGATCAAAGAGTAAATAGAGTTGTACATATCTGGAGCTTGGAAACATTGAGTCCGGTTTTATGGATGCGCATTTTATCGATATATTTACCGGTGAATTTCGCACTACTTAAAATACAGTTAAATTTCCCAAGTCACATTAGTCGAACCCCATATGTGGTGATGCCCCTGATAACTAAATCGAAACATCTTGGTTTCTCAACCAGACCCTTCTAATCGTACCACAATTTAGTTTTTCCGTGCGGAATACTTTAAATATATTCAGTATTTTGCGTTTGAAATTTTTGCATATAGATGTATGTATAATTTAGCAAATTATATTTAGAGTGGCCGTCACACTCGTAACTTTACATAGAGTTGACTGCCTTATATGATATACATTTTTTATATATTTATTATTATTTATGCGTTTGAGTGACCGTGTATTTTAAAAAAAAATCGACTCACTCGTTTATGTGCAATCAATATATATTTTGTCAATTTAAATTCTCAACAAACTAGCACTTAGCGTAGAGGATATCCGCGGACAGCGGTTTGTATAATGCATTAGTTAACAGTGTTAATTTATTCGAAAGAGAAGATACACTTGGTACTCTTTATTTTTTATCCCGACTGTAGTGGACTTTGTGATACTAAAATATATAGCCTTTGCTGCCCTTCTGGCGGTATTGCATCTTTGCTTCTAAGAGTACCAGCGAAGATCAGTGTTGACCGAGCGCCGCGAGATTCGGATTAAGAGTCGCTGTTACTCGTAGCTACGTTAGCTCGCTCAACCAATCACATTTTTTAACACGATTCCGCCAAACCATTGCCAAGACCCGCGGCAAACAGGATCGGAAGATAAATTGATTTCCCACCAGTAAACAGTCTTTAATCATGACAAATATTCTCTGAATTGCTGAACTTTATGTTGAGAATGTAAGCTGTCGATATAATATGTTTTTAGTATATAAATATACACACACTCGTAAGTATGAAGATCCTCGTATTCTAAGAAAAATAAACTAATTTTGCGTTTTATTCTCTTTGACGAGAAATGTATAAATAAAAATATCTCGGGATATTTTCACATATTGCCATATGATCCCAAAATAGATATCGGCTGATGACTTACATACGTAAATACATATAAATATATACATACTTATTTACATATCTTGTTTTTCTTTCCACCCAGACACTGAATAAATACTTCTGTTCATCACACAAGTATTTTTCCTGGGTAGAAATCGAACTCACGACCCCCGGTTCTGCGATTGGGTATACTAACCACTGCACCTGCGGGCCAGTCAAGGCCAGTTAATTAATGATAACTCACTGAAATAAACAATCGGTTTTTATATATACATAATATACAACAGTATAGGAAGATAATAATAACAGCAATTAAATCTCGTCGTAGGCTTTATAAAGGTGGCTTAAAACTCGAGTGACGAGTTAACAATGTATTCATGTTGCTGTAAATCGGCACTGAAGCAGCACGGTGGAATATCCTTTAGATATGGCGGATCTCTGCCCATCAGTGGACTCTAACATGGGTTGCAGCCAAAATCAATGGAAGCCGGCATGGAATGGAATAACGAATTGCTATGTACAATTATAGAACAACTATTAAAATTCTTCCCATTTTGTATTACTCAATCTTAGACGATGCATGTATGATTACATTATTAACTATCACCATAACATTAATTGACCAGAACAATAACGATATTGAATATCAGGCAAGTGAGTGTAGAAGTCTGTACGTCACTGCCTTATGAATAATTCATACTGACGTGCCATATGGCTCACAAGGCCAGCCAAAAGAGTAGCTGACATGATTCTTCAACCCGACCTAAACTTGTACTGCAAACATGGGCTCGCATTATGAATATGAAACATAGACTAAATACTCCCTCGTAGGGTTGCGCGTGATAAAACTGTATTTAGTTATAATTTGTATGTATTAAAATTTTATTGAACATAAAATTGGTAAGAACGGCCTGTCGAAGACAAGCATTTGTTCTATTTGAAATAGTGTGGAATTGTTCCAAGATATTTTTATTATCATTATTGGGTATAAAGAAAGTCTATATAATTGTATATTTATATGTACACACACGTTTCGTTTATGAGCCACCTGGCCGTGTCAAGATATCCAAGGATATTATTATCATTATCACAAGTAATTCTGCAAGTCATACACTATTATTTAAACAAAATCTATAAGTCGAAGTGACATCACGTTATATCATTTTGTTTATGTGTTCGTAGCGAGATGGCACCCCTATCGAAATTTCCAAGTAGGTTCATTTCACGGCGTATTACGATCAACAAACCTCGTCATTTGCCTCCACTACTTGCCGCAGCATGGCCAAGTGTTTGTATGCTCTCTTAATTTTACTAAATTAACAGGGAATTTCGCCTTATATTAAACTAATTAACCTCGGAAGGCACCTGAAAATAACGTTTAAACATTTGCTTCCACCTCGTTACGTATTTTAAAAATGTTGTTGTTCATATGCATATACATTTTTATGAAAATGTGCATTAAGATTCTATAGGAATTTTAATTGTTTTGTACGCGAAAAAAGAAAGCTTCACTGTACTTCGGAAGGTATTAAAGTTAAATAAGTTGAAGTTGCATTTTATAATTCTTTAAAGCTAGACTGGTAGACTGATAGGTTACTCACAGTTCGATACAGTCCAGCCGGTTCCATGCGAGTTCTATTAAGAACTAAGCGTTTTCTTGGGGTCGAGCTGTTATGTTATATGCACCTCTAACGATTTGATCTATACAAGTTCAGCTTGCTATTACTATCATGTCCAATCATGATAATTTTTTTCGTCTCTGAATTGTGAATTCGATTGTGGTGCGAATTAATGAGCTCCGTGGCACTTGTAGACCATCTAATGATGGTTTACAATAAAGTATTTATTTTGGCTCCGTATGTTAATATTCTGGGAAGTCCAAATGTATGTATTACTTTCACAGCGGTATGAACAATGCCAAGGGTTTTATAATCCCGCATTAGAATGAGTAGCAACGTGCCAATATGGCAGTCGCCGTAATGACCTTACAACTGAACGGATTTGATACGTACTCGTAGGTACCTCAACTGAAACATTTCCGCTAACCGAATCCACCGGGAAAATGATAGCTATTTAAAGTCGCTTAGAAATTCGCATTGGAGATAACGCAGTAATTGCCGGCGATCATCGGGGAAGGAACGTCGAGAAAAATTTCTTAAGTATTCCGAATTTTAATGTGTTCTTAGATTGTTCGACTATCGGAAATTTGGGTTTATTGAACGTTAAAAATGTCCGCCAAATTTTTAAGCTTTGATTAAATAATTTATGAACTGTTAAGACGTAGAATTTTGCTTTTATATCAATCGGTTACATTTTTTATTCTATTTATAATTATTCTATTTATTTAAAAGATAATTATGTATAAGTTTAATTTTGATAAGTAAGAATTAGTTATTAGATACTGATTTTTTTTATTTCTGAGATTATCTTGGGATGGGGGTTATCATACACATTGTCAGCACGTTGCAGCAAAAGAGCGTTAAGGTGTAATATACATATGTACATTTTTGGACCAACGGGAATGTCTATAAATAAATAAATAACCGACACGCCAGGTCCCTAGCGGGGTAAGCAGAGAGCACGGAGTGCTAAACATCTCTGTTCTTGCAAACCTCACGTGCTGCGTCTACATTCATCAGTCTCTTCATACATACACGCCGGTTTCGGAGGCTCTTGACTCCCCCATCCTCTAGTGCC
>DVPR01000345.1:0-14576 GCA_018239345.1 Oxynetra stangelandi
AAAGCACTTCCAAGATATACAAACTCGTCCACTTGTTCCAGCACTACATCATCTACCACTACCCTTGCAGTAGTTGTATCTTCTGATATGTAAAAAAAGTTTAAAAAATATTGTCACAAATAAAAATGCAACGTTCCTATTATCTTGGCCATCAATATTCTTGAAAATCTAAGCCATCCAGAGGCCCACTTAGATAAACAGAGTTAAAAAAAAACTGTCTAACCATTTAGGGGAAGGAGAGTCACATACAGACAGACAGAAAGGAAAAATATATATACATAATTACATGTATATATATTTACTCCCAAACACATAAACTTCTTAAGATCACATAAATAGTTGTTTAGAATGGGAGTCGAGCAACAATCAGGAAATGGCGAGTTGCATAACATACTTAACAAAAACACCCAATTTGTGCACCTCCTGTCGGATCGTGATTTTTTTATTGGAACATCATGTGTTGAGGTTTTTGTTTGTGTATTGATAAAAAATTAACACATAATTCACCTTGCAATACACTTAGTGCAATGTGAGGTTTTGTTATAAAAAGTCCTTCATGAGTTTTTATTCGGCAGTACATGAGTGACTGATGGGTTGAAACATTGTCCAGTTCAGAGAGTTTGGATTTTGGTAGTAAATTGGCATCTGTGGAGTGTGTAGAAAAATCTGTTCATTGAAACACGGGTTATTTTTTGAGTGGGGTGTAAAATTATTCCTAGCTATTATGAATGTGAGTTAATTGAACAATATTGATGCTGTAACATTAGTTAAACTGATAGGTTATAGATTTTTATGTATTTTTCAGATGTCGGGCCGCGAAGGAGGTAAGAAGAAGCCACTAAAGGCGCCAAAGAAGGAGACCAAGGACCTGGATGAGCAGGATTTGGCGCATAAACAAAAACTCAAGGAGCAGCAGAAGGCTTTAACCGTAATATATATTCTTTTTACGGGTTTTTTTTATTCTAGGGAAGAAGACAGTGCAGAGTTTAGAAAATATTAATTGTTCAATGCCTTTTGCAAATTACAATCTGGATGAGCATAATAAAACATTTGTCTGCTCGGAGCCAACCTCAGATGTATTCTGTGGTGTTGCACTAATTAAACTTTAGAATTTATTACTGTAATATTAGCATTATTTGTTTGATGCTGTACTCAGTATAGTAATTGTGCTTCCACAGAATGATGAAAGATTTGTTTGATGATCTCATAATGATCTTGTCATGAACATGTCTTCCTTTTCTCCCGCCAAATCGCGCACGGAACGCGTATATTCTAAATGAAATGGACATATGACTCTTAACTTTTTTTATTTCAGGAGGCAAAGGCCAAGGCTTCACAAAAAGGACCCCTTACGCAAGGCGGCATAAAAAAGTCTGGCAAGAAGTGACAAAGCAATCTTTACCATTAATTTATTTAGGCGTTATTAATTGTAATATAGAAAGCAGATCTTTGTTTATTCATTGATTAATTTGGCGCTATTAAAAATAATAATTTTTAGTGTATCTTACGTTATTTGTGCAACGTTAATATCTCAAACAAGACCTTGCACTGCCAAACGGGCTTTACCGATATTTGTAAATTGCATTTGTTCATGTTGACATAAATATTTATAACAAATAAACGATAATTTAATTATTAAGTTATTTTCTTTATTTACGTGTTACTAATTTTATTTTTAAGATTGGCAATGTAAAAAATGGCCATTGTCAATCAAATTTTAAAAAATAATTTCCCTCCATTTTTTTTTCAATGAGCACTTAACATTGAATCTCGTATCTTCAAACAGTCTAAACTTATTTACTAAACCTCCAAACAAAAATAGTACGACAAGGTGACGGTTTTTCAAGATTGTCAGGTAACATTATATTAATTAGGTTTTGAAATGAAACTTTTAGTACACATGGATGACATTTATTGCAATGCGTCGTAAATAAAACTCTTATTTTCCTATTCAAATATATAATCATATCTAAAGGTGCAGTTACTTTAATACGTATACATCCACTGGTACTAGTTTAATAAGTAAGTATACATGTAGCGACAGTATTTACAATATTGTAATTCAGTATGAAAGGCGTGATGTTTTTGAGACAGCCTATGAAGAACTATGGTCGGGAAAGTGAATTTTTTTAAAGTATTTATGTGATATATTCACCAGACAAATTTTATCTTCAGTGAAACTCGAATTCCCAACGCTCAGCTCAACTGTCAAGGTCAATACTATTCGTTAAATCCTGGAACCGAAAGGACAAATTGATAAATGTATATTAGGTTAATGAAGAAATCATAACGTTGGCCATTGGGCCCTATGAATTAGCCTTATGAATGGGCCTTATGAATAACAAATGTAAAATGTATAAATATATATTTATATATATATATATATGTTAAAAGCCTATATGTATATATATATATGTTAAAAGCCTATATGTATATATATATATATATGTTAAAAGCATACTCTGCCTGATGGGATTCTAGTTTGGACCTATTTGCGTCACCGGTTGCTGTATTTCGCAGAACAGTAAATATAATACATATAACTTAATCTTACAATTATCTTTGTTCTAGTATGGATATTAAGTTACAAAATATTTTACGCCCACGTGACGGAGAGACCGCCCACCGTTGTGATTGTTTTGAAAAACGTACATATCACACCCTAAAATCCAAATGCATTAAAATAATAAATACTTTTTACAATGAAATTGAACAATTTGTAAACGTCGATAAAAGTGTCGGTCCAGGTGAAATTAATAATACTGTAAGAACTATAGAAATATTAGAAAAGAAAGCTAGCATTGTTGTCAGCGACAGTGATGACGATGATTGTGTTATAATTGAAAACAAAGAAAACCAAGTTGAGTCCGCGGTAATGAAAGTAAATTTACAAGAAAACATACAATTCAAAATGGCAACAAATATTTCCGGAATAATTAATTTAAATTTTTCGTATAAACGCTCGTCTTACATGGAGGAGTTCAATAAGTACCTGAAAAATGTTGAAAATGACGCAAAAAATACCGAATTTATCAATACCAATGATATTCCGTTGTTTACTCTTACCGAAAAAGAAGAATTACTCAATAATATTGATACAAAGGAAGAGGAAGATAGATTCCAAGATGCTAGAGCATATGAAAACTCAGAGATTGCTTTGCCGTTCCTAACTTTCAGTGACGCTAATGAAATTATACGCAATATCGAATCACATGAATATCGAACTATGCGCGATGAACATAATTATGCTATGGCTGTACCTCGTAATTATTCCACAGATCTGAGTATTATTATAAATAAATCCGAAAATGAAAATACTGATGATGCAAAAATAATTGACAATATAGCTACCGAAACCGAAAAATTTGGTATCATATCTGAAACGGATGCAGTAATAAATAAACTGTATAGTATTTCTAACGAATCTGCGAGACAAATTAATAAAGTGTTAGCTGAAAGAGAAAGTGTTTTAGTTAAAAATAGTAAGAGGCTTACTAGTTCCAGTAAGTATGAAGACAAGTTACATACAGAGGTTGGCGATATAAAAGTAAATAAGTCAAAAATAATATCAGTAGAGAATGAGAAGAATCTAGAAGACTCTGATTGTGAAGGATACAATTCTTCCGATTTTGAATTTATCGATGAAAGTGAAGCGTGCCTAGAAGGTATAATACAAAATTCAAATGAAAAGGCTGACAATTTTATATTTAATAAACCGGCACTTGCTTTAAATTCTTGTAAACAGAATAGCTCAAACTATTTTCAATTCTACGATGGTCCAAGTTCCAGCAAGGAAACTTTTTCAGGAAGAGCCATCGACACCAAAACCGAGACGCAACGTAGGAACAACCACGTGATTCCTCAAGATGAAAACTATTGGGAACTTTTTTCCCAACCGTGGACAGTGTATCATTATGAATCGGAGAATAAAGCTTTTCATTCCAGTAAGACAATGCATGTAGAAGTTGATAATTTAGGTTTCAATGTCGGCATATTGCAACGATTACACGAAGTGAACAAAGTTGATCCTGTTTGTATGTATTGTTTTATATCTTATTTAACTTAAATATAATAATAGGCGGTCATCCAATAAAAGCCACTTCAACCGCAAAATACATCACTGTACTTATTTCTATTGGTCGCCAGGTTTTGAATTATTTTCTATCTAGCATCTATCTTTTTATTATTATTTTAATCTTCTTTCAGTTGAACAGGAGGCAAAAGAAAATGCTAAAAAAATCCTCTCCGTGTATCCTGTAGAGAACAAGAAACGCAGGCGAAGATTCTAGAACATTAAGTGCAGGATAACATAGGACAGATCGCATGTGTATCCCCTTTTAATTATAATACTTCGATTTTATACATTTAAGTCCTAATGCATGCCTTTTCGTAGTTATTTAAATGCTACTAACTAATATTTATTTAAAGCTTTTTAATTTTTAAATCTTTAATAATTAAAATGTCTGCTTATAAATTACCTCATCATTTCTAGCCCCTACATGTGTTCTCAATTAAAAGAAAACTTCTCTTTGATTACTGTATACATATTTGGATTGCTTCAATATGCTCGCGTAAGTCACCTCTGAAAATAGTCTTGTATCTAAAATACTCAATATTAAAGTAACAGAGGACCTTGGCATGAGATCAGAGATTTTAGATACATGAAAAAAACTGACTTATAAATAAAGAAATATATATATCAAGTCAGCTTACCCGAATATTGTAGATACTGCAGGAAAAATTTAACAGAAATAAAAAGCAAAACAAACTGTTATATAGAAAAAACTGTTTATTCTAGTATAGATATTTACAGCTTGTAAAAATAGCTTACTTAGGGAGTAACACTAATATAATTGAAATGTACTTTTAGTAACTTATCATAATTTATCTAATAAAGTAAAATAATAAAAGGAAGATTCATAACATGCCGAAAGCTTGTGTGTAAACGTACATCTACAATGTTCTCGGAAGTTTCTAAAATATATTAAATACAAATTTTAGTCATAATATATTAAGTTTATTGAAATTTTTTCTAAATGGACTTACGTTATTCATTTATTTAAGAAACAAGTTGTCTATTAAATGTATTATTTATAAATGATGTAAAAACTACTTTATTCGTTAGAGACAACATCAATTTTTTTGTTTATACAATGTGTATGTATGTACTGATAATGCAGTAAAATTTTAAATTTCCTCCACAACACCCATATTGAATACTTTTCGTTTACAAATAACGACTTCCGTGGAAGTTTTAAAGTTAACAAACAACATAAGTTTTCGCACGATTCAATCGATGTCTCTTATCAAAATAAATCTAACAGAGTCTTGTAGAAGATTAAAATTTCGACTTTCGCTTCGTCGGCGACCTCTGCGGCGGGGCTTCAGTCTTCTTGCTCTGAAATTTTAATAACATCCTTTATACATTTTTGATGTGTGTTTTAAAAATCAATTTGCAGTACTGTCAGTTGTCACGTGTGCTCTTTATCCGACCAAAGCCATTGTGCAACTTGGCTTATTTTAGGAGTTTCTTTTCGTCGGCTCTTTTCTCTCAGCCTACGATAGCCCGAAGGGCGCACAAAGCCGAGGTACGACTATCAATAATTTTGACATTATGTGTATCTATGTGTACCTTATAATG
This sequence comes from Oxynetra stangelandi, assembly GCA_018239345.1. Taxonomy (NCBI): domain Eukaryota; kingdom Metazoa; phylum Arthropoda; class Insecta; order Lepidoptera; family Hesperiidae; genus Oxynetra; species Oxynetra stangelandi. The sequence continues at coordinate 5,642 of DVPR01000345.1, forward strand.
AATAAAATAATTTGAATTTGAGTTATGCATAAATTGTGCTGAAATATTCTTTATTATTACCACTACTTTGATTTAAAAACGGATGAGCACTACGTTATCTAAACAATAAATAATAATACATCGATAACTCACAGACACCCTGTTTCATCACGTACATAGTCAACATAACCGACATATTGCAAGGACTACTGTATAATATGAGTACAAATGTATTGCTTAAAATGTTAACTGACCTCTCTCGATCGCTTCGCCCTGGGTTCATCTTCTTTATCCTTCTCCTCGACCGTTTCTGCCTTAGCTTCCTTACCAGACTTATCTTCTTTTGACTTTTCCGCCTTCTCACCTTTATCGCCTTTTGTGGGCTTTGCGGACTCATTGGCCTTCGTGTTCTCCTTCGGAGCCTTATTACTGTCCATTTCCTTTTCATTAGGACTTGGGCTTTTTGATTTAGATTTTTCTTTAGAATTAGTTTTAGCCTTATTACTTTTATCTGATACATCATCTTTAATTTGGTTAGCTTTCTCCGATGACTCTTCTTTAGTTTTATTATTACCTTTATCCGATGAGTTTACCTTTTCAGTTGGAACATCTTTTGTTTTATTTCCCTTACCGGATATGTTACCTTTTACTGTTGAATCATCTTCAATTACATTTCCTTTGTCTGGCAAGTTATCTTTTTCTGATGCATCCTCTTTGTCTTTATTACCTGTATCTGATGATTCATCTTTATTTCTATTAGCAGTATCATCTTTGTCCTTTTCATTGTCTATTTTATCTTCCTCCACAACATTTTGTGATACTTTCTTTTCTTCTTGATTTTCTGTGATTGCTTCTTCATTGGTACCTGTTGTTTGCTCCGTGCTTGCTTCAGTTTCCATGTCACCTTTATCTTCATTAGTAGTCTGGAAATTCATAAAAAAAAATTAAAATATATTTTAACACTCGGTTTTAGTTTATCCAGCATTCCCTACACTTGCACCGAGGCCAACTCACAAACATACAGACGGCAAAAGAAAACTAGCATCTTGTGTATTTTTATGACTCACTTTTGAAGGTTCCTCCGGTTTCTCTACTGGAGCCTCTTCATTTGTCTCTTGTTCAGGTTCTTTATCCTTGTCTTTCCCTTCTGTTTGTTTTCTAGAAGATTGACGCTTCAGTGTCGGCTTGCCTGATGTGTTATTGTTTGCCGACTTTTTGGACTTCCCTGTGAAATGAAATGCACAGTTTAAATAATGACATTAACAATAACTGATAATTACATTTACAGTAACAGATGAGTTGTATGAAAAATTGTAGTTTTATATCAAAATGTACCGGTAGTTTTCTTTTTCGGTGAAACATCCTCTTCCAGCGACTCTTCCTTGTTAGCGGCTTCCACCGAAGCCTTCATGGTGTGTGATGTCGGAACAGACATTTCTGGATAAAATCAACATAATTGTCATATAACCCATTTTTAAAATGGCAAATACAATTTATGAAGATAACGGTTGATATACTACGATATATGTTTATCATGATCCAGTAATTTAATTTGAACAGAATATTATTGTGACTTCTGAATTGAAAAAGTTGAGAATGTTTGTTGGAGCTGATCAGCAAATTTAAACACTCAAGTCATTGTCAAACCGTCACTCACCTAAAGGTTCATGCACCAACTCCAAGAGCTCGTCCGCACTGAGCTTAGCTGTGATCTTCTTGAACTGCTCCACTCTTTCCGAGAAGAATTCCCAAAACGACAGACCTTCGGGTGTCGTGAATAAACCCTGCAATGAGAACACTGTCTTTTAAAAAAATATTTATAATAGGTGTTCTTTGTAACCTTATATTAATATAGACTATAACATTATATAATTTAACATATTCCTTCTAATTTATGTGATTGATTCAAAGTAGAGTTACCCTTAACACTTAACCCTACATTAAGGCATACTGAACAATTTAAGATCAGTCGAGAGGAATTGGATCCAACAAACAGTTAATGCCAATATCATATAAATGGTCTGGCTGCTCGTGGAGGTGCAGTTGGCTCTGCAGTTAGTGGCGGACGTGTAGATATAGGGTGCAGGTGCAGGTGTGTGCACGCACCCTCACGCGGCGGTAGAGCAGGTCGGCGCGGCGGCGGATGCGGTGCGCCTGGTGCGCGAACAGCAGCGCGGCGCTCTCGCTGAGCTCCCAGGACGGCGCGTTGCCCACGTACGCGCGCAGCCGCTTCACCGTCTCGCCGCACGACGGGTGCTTCAGCAGCATCAGCGGCTTGATGTCCAGCTCTGGGAGGGCCCACGTAGCACAATTGTATTTAAAAATGTAAATTGTATCTATTTAATGTTCATTGTCGAACGTTAGGTTACAAAAGGCGCATTTAACAGCCATTACCATTCTCTGCCGATCGAGTGTGGTCAGGTCCGAATATGTGGCACGGTGTGAATGTGTGGGAGGTTTACGAAACAGTGAAATAATATAAATACGAAACAAATAAATTTATATGATACATCTATAGTGCATCTATATTTATATATATATATATATATATATATATATATAATAATGATGGAAAACATATCACCATATATTAAGTACATATTTATATGTACGTATCAATCGTCTGGCCATCATATTACAGACACTGCTTAATAACTTAATTTGAAATGAGACGATGGCCTCACTCCAGCCTGATCTCAATTCACCAGCACTGGTAATACCCCAGCAATTAGTTTGATTTGTGAGCTCTATGTTGAAGTAATACACATGTACTTGTCTTACCGGTAAACTCGTCCAACAGCTTGAGACAGTGGTCGGTGTCCGCCTTCTCTAAACATAGGCACGTTTTGATTTTCGCCTCCAGCTCTATCAGTTTCATCTCGGTCTTCAAGAACTGAACACGTGACCTTTTCTCTTCTGCAATAAAAAAAAATTGGTGTGAGAAAAAATTCATCAAAAAGATACCTACTACACTTACCGCATTAGGGGACGCACAACAATATTTAACAGAATCACTCGAACAATCAAATTCTGAGGACTCTAATTGATCCTACTAAATAATACTATAACTCTACAAAATCACCATTCATTCATTATGTAGGAAAGCAGCAAGAAATTTTATATATCAATATATTATAATAATATTTGATACTATGTAACAATGTAAGTATAAGTTGTTGGTAAATCGGGACTTAAAGGGTTAGCTAGCTTACTTAATAACTTGACGCTTACAAAAGCCACTAGACAACTATAGATTAGCCGGACATATTTAATACATACCTGTCTCCCTCTCCTTGTCCAATGTGGCTTTCTCTTCGTCGGTGAGATTGAGATCCATCACAAGCTGTGTTATGACAGATTTATACGTGATTTGACCTTTTTCTGTAAAGGACAAAGAAAACAAATGTTAAAGACGTAGGATAATTTATAAACACTTTTCAATCAGCCGCGTCTATAAATGAAGTCAAATATCAATTTTACGTTTTGTAGAACAATACCTATTTCTTTAAACCAAGTTATATGTTACGTCCTTCACCAACTTTATACTTTAAAATAAATTCAATTTCATCCAAAATATAGCTATTGTTTTTTACACTTAATCTATCAAAGAATTCAATTCGGCCAAAAAATTAATGTGACATAACTTTGTACACGAAAACAAATAAATGCATAACCGTCAAGCCAGGTCCCTAGCGGGGTAGGCAGAGAGCACACTAACCCATTTGAGAAAATTCTGATGTGTTTCAACAGTGTCTCAGTCGACACTAACAAGGTCATTTGAGATAGAATCAAGCGCTATGTTGAGAAATAATATGGGTTCGCCTGTTTGGTTATGTGTGTAACATTGGAGAGACAACAATATGCAATTTTAAAGACACTCAGAAAAACGCTAAACCACCAAACGCTAACAGTGGACGAGTCAAGTAGGTTACCAGAAGAACATTAGCACAGAGTTCTTTATAGAATACTTCTACACACCTATCGTGCCACAATACCACATACAATCATGTCACCTTCCACCAAGCCAAACTTACACTATGGTGAATATATCATATATATAACCGATAAACGGACATAAATTACATTTAATACATTTTCCACCCGTACACAGAAGAAATACACTCAGTCATCATGCAAACTGTTTCAACCCACATTCAGCAGTGAGACTCGGTTAAACTGAACCGAGTACTACGTACCGAGTTGCTGTTTCAGCGTGATGGCGTGCTGAGCTTGCTGTTTGTCCCACTGCAGCCGAGCCGCCTCGCTCTTGAAGGTGGTGGGCCGCGACTGGAACAGCTTGATGCCCACGTACTGGCGGTGCGGCAGGTGCGCGATCAGGATGTTCTCCTTCTCCTGGTCGTCTGTCGGATCACAGTGTCATTATAGATTATTCCAATCAGTATACTGATAAGCAATTTATATGATGTCACACGAACAATTGCACAAATGTGTTGACTGTTGAGTGCTGTTGATCTTGTCTCTTTCTACCGTTGTCCTAGTAGGAAGATAAATGTACCAAGAATAATATATATTTTAAACGAAGCAAAGATCAAAACCATTAACATTATTTACAGTGTCTTATTTCATTATTAAATTGTATACCTTCAAATAACACCTGTAGATGCGATAATGCCAAGGTCTTATCACACTGGTCGTCCGTGTAGCAGACGGCTGCGCTCTCCCTAACTTTTAGTGTAGCCGCTACTTAACCGTTAAGAGCTTGACTGTTAAAAATACTATTCTATCATTTTGAAATGCAAGTTAAATATTGAAAGAAAATACTAACATTATTATAATTATATGTTTGTGTGCATGTGTATGTGTTTGTGTGTGTGTTTTCTGGAGTGGTGCTTACTACGTCAGGAATTCGTTGTCGACTCAATAGAAATGTAATATCCAAATGAGTCCGAATAAGAATGATTCTTTCAATATATATGAGTGATTTTATTATTCTCAATACAAAAAAAAACTTTATTTGTCTATACAATTTAGATTTAGTTATTATTATGTTGAGACCACCTAGTATGCTGAGCATATGCCTGTGTCAGGTGGCCCCCTTTTACGTAGCTAACAAGATATTAAGCTTAACATTCTTTGAGAGGATAGAACTTTGGATATGTAACAAAATCATTACAGTATCGACAAATGTCTAACACGTTTATAGAGAAAAAAATTTCTTAAAAAGTTTTAAAGGTTAAAAAGTTTTTCTTAAGTTCAGACTTGGACTGTATGAAATGAAAGAAAAGACCATTAGTAAGTTATACACTATTATACGGCCATTAATATCCATTGTCATTATTATTGAGCGTAAGCTAGCCAAGCTTCCTCCAACAGAATCTGCTTCCAATTCTGAATTTTGAGCACCGTTTTATAATTTGCACATGAGACGGGGTCAACTGAGGAGGCGGTGTTATGATTTTCATATAATTTATTTCAGTACATAAAACACAGACAATCACAAAAAGATAAATTCGTTTCATTTAACATATATATTATTATTTTTATAATTTATTCATCCATTTTAATACTAAATTTGCATTTTGTTAGAATAATAATTTATACAGGCATTATGTAATTTAAAAATATAAACAAGTCGAACTTGAGATATACATATATAGGCTAGAAATTCGAATGCATTTTAATACAGATTTATATTTATCTGCATTATATATATATATATATATATATATATACCTACACACCAAGTTCAAAATATCAAAAATTGAGCCGATTGGTTCTATTACTTACAAATTTAGCATTTGTCTCTATCCTAATTGTTTCTAGTAAATTCACTTCTTGATCAATCTATTGACAAGTATTTTATTTTCATTCGGATACATCAACAGTATTTTTCTAGTCACTTCTTCGAGCGCTTCACAATTTTCATAGTAATCACCACCAAATTGTTTAATGTACTCAGTGTATTTCATATTGAAACCCATATCGCCAAACTCAGTGGACATTGCTACATATTTTTCAACTTTATTCATATTATCATTAGCATCATTTTTGAATAAATCCAAATAAGCATCTCCTATAGGTATTCTAGGATCATTAAGCACATTGTTATGGTTAACATCTTTGGAACTGTCTGCAACATCATTATTATATCTATAGGCTTCACAATTCCGTTCAGTCTCGTGGAGAATTTGTCTGTTTTCAAAACTTTTCAAATCCAAATCTTTATAAGTCTTATTCAATGTTACGACTGAAGATAATGATTCAGTGTGACATATATTCTGAACGGAAACATTGGATATTTGGGAAACATTCTCTGGAAATGAACTGTAATCCTCTAGAATATTTAAAGAATCTAATATCAAATCACTAACAGCCAATGCTGTACTACCATTGTTATCGCTACATTTCTTAAGCCAACCATTATCATTACTGCTATTTTTTAAATTATTTTCAAAAATATTCTTAACGCCACTCTCACTATATCTACAATAATTCATAGAAAATATTGAATTTTGATTACTTTCTACATTCTTTATTTCCACGTCAATTTTATTATTACTATTTGAAACATTAATAGGCACATTTGATTCGTAATTTGGATAATTATCAAGACAACTACCAGTTATACTGTGTGCGTCCGGCTCGATATTATCAATATACGTTTTTGTGCCCAAAACATTTTCAAAAACGGTTTCAACGGCATCCTTATTTTGATTAATTGAAGAATATTTACAACTACCTACATCTATATTAGTATTATCGTCGTTTCTAGTAACTTTGAACAGTTTATCATTGGCAATATTATTCACATATGAGTTTTCTTGATGATTTGGATCATCAAAGTCTATAGAATCGATCTTTGTGATATCCACAGCGTATTGGAGTTTATCATTATTTACGCAGCAATCAAATGTATCGTCAAAACGGCTAATAACTTTGGTATTAGTACTGTTCGCACTTTTAAGCCCTGTTTTCGTAGGCGGAATGAACTTTTTTGATTTTCTCCAGTCACTACCTCTAGCTTGAATGAATTTAGTACTTCCTATGCTCTTATGAAATCTCGGTACTACTGTGTCAGCTGTCGAGGAAACATTATTTCCGGAAATTTCTTGTGTTTTACAAGCGATGGCATTTTGTGATAACTTATTATTGTATTTAATTATATCTGTAATGTAAATAACGACATAATGTTTATTTTAATCTAGTCCATAACAGAACACTCAAGTACTTGAGCATAACATATTTGCTTCTCGGCAGAATATCTTTTTTGGTCCGATAATATAATTTTTATTTTATAACCGGACATAACTTATTGAAAGCCAAAGTTCATACAAAACATAGGAATAGTTAAAGAGCTAAAGAAAATGTTTTACATATACCTCCACACACACTACTGTTATAAGTATTTGATGGCGTGTCCAAGTCATTTTGACCCTTATTCCCATCAGGAGACAATACATTGTGGAAAGGAGACATTTCTTGAGCAACAGCATTGCCATTTTGATCAAATATATCATTAATAAAATTATTGTCCATTAATGAACAGTTCATTTCAACTGAAAGCATGATAAAAAATAAAAAAAATTATGTAAAATACGAATAGCTTGCCACTATTACAGGCATTGTTTGTAGACTTATTTTACTTTAATACCTTATAATAATGACATATAAATCATTTGATTTTAATTTGATATTCAAAAGAGAATCGTCAAGGTCGGTAAAGCTGATAAAATAGTCTACATGGTCATTATTTTTCAGAATTTTGCATATATTGTTCTATTACACTCAAGCACATGATTTGTAATTTTAAAAATATCTTTTAATTTCATCATCAAGGGATTCAAACCAACTAAAATAAAATAAATTTTTATATTTCTTTGTGCTTCAATATATGTCCTAAATGGGGGTCAAACCCGTAGCCCTCGGCTCAGTATTGTTGATCACTAATCAAGTTTACCATAATTATATGACACTATTGTCAAACATTAATCTATGTTAATCCTAGTTGACAGTTTCTATAGATATTGACTACAGATATCATTACTCCAAAGTGTTCTAATCAGATGGTATCCATAACTTAAAATTAATGACGACTCCTGGTTTTAAAAGAAATACCAAATCTTATTTTTTTTTTTTAATATTCCAATTATGAGATCATTTGAAAATTTTCATTATAATTCGAAAAGAAAATTACAATGATATCGTATAATAAATAATGTTTCCTGGTACCAAATTTTTCATTACCATCACAGTAAACATTGTATATAAAAAAAATGCACCATTCTTTTTCCGCTATTTCATTCCCCGATGTTCTTCCCTATCACATTTTGGTTTTTGAAAAAAATACACAAGTATAAAAATAAGTAAAAAGAGTATAGTAATAATAAAATAAATAGTAAACAACTTACCATTATTGAAGGGCTTCTTCAAACCTTCAAGTTCAGTCTGAAAAAAGAAACGTAATATTTAACAAACATAATATATGTAATATATATAGCGTCAGACAAAAAAGCTTAGGTGAAAAGTGTCTTTAATAAACAAGCATGTATGTATGAGGGCTTTGATGATAGTAGAGGAATAACAGTGTCATTCCTGTAGGCATATAATAATTCAGGGCTATGTTTGCAGGGTAACAAATGATCCCACAGAACTAAAAGACATTTTTATATAGTACAATAACTTTTTGTATGCCTTGTTCCTTCTTATTTTGCTTGTCATACAAATAAATAAATAACCCTCACACCAGGTCCCTAGCGAGGTAGGCATAGAGCATCGAGTGCCAAACTTTTCTGTCCTTACAAACCCATCGTGCTTTGTCTACATTCATCAGTCTCTTCATGCATACACAACGGTTTTGGAGGCTCTTCACTCCCCCATCGGCCAATATCTGACCTATTTGATCGAGATAGGCGAGTCTTGGCCTCTCTCGGCTCCTACGTACATCAACACTCGCATTGTATTTAATAAAGTGTATGAATAAATAACGACATTTTTA
>DVPR01000346.1:0-14570 GCA_018239345.1 Oxynetra stangelandi
ATGGATGATGAAAGAATGACGAAGAGGATATACAACGCGAGTGTTGATGAACGTAGGTGTCGAGGGAGGCCAAGGCTTGCCTCTCTCGACCAAATAGCTCGGGCACTAGAAAATGGAGGAGGCAAGAGCCTCCGAAACCGGCGTGTATGTATGAAGAGACTGATGAATTTAGACAAAGCACGTCAGGTTTGAAAGGACAGAGATGTTTGGCGCTCCCTGCTCTCTGCCTAACCCGCTAGGGACTTGGCGTGACGGTTATTTATTTATTTGATTACTTTCATTCATCGTTGACGACGATATGTTAAGAACTTAGTGGAATATTCTGTATTTCAAATTTCAGTAACTGAATGACAAATTGTGCTCCCAATAGCGATTTTGACTTATCTAACGTGTCCGTTCGTTACAGACAATTTAGCCGTTTCATACGGTGCATTTGTATGATTCATCTGCATTTGTGTGATTTATCTGTTTTGTCAGACAAGGCTGTGTGGATATACAACTGTGTTACGATACCTTGCGCTTGCAATTCTGACATGTCATATATACATACTGCTATACCATACACTAACATTCAAATAAAATATAAATTCCTTATCAACTATTAACAAAATTATTATTTTAATTGTGCCTAAAATGTGTATTGTATTTAAACTATCGTCTATTGTCTATCACTGATATAAAATTTTGTTAAAGCAAACTGGCAGTTTTTTTTATATCAGTTGCTGAAATCTAATTACATGCTACAAATTGATTTCATTTCTTACATAGCACTGTTTTTGCTAGCACGTGGATTTTTTGGTAATCAAATAAGTAGAATTATTTATTAATTCGAAGGTAGCTAAATCGAGGATAAAAGAGAGGGTTTATAACGTTTTGAGTTTGTTTTAAGTTGTATGCTTTCAATCGGAGGAGTGTCTTCAAACTTCTCTATTGCAGGGGACATCTTTATAGATGATTTTATCACAGATGTAGAAAAAGCAACCTTCAAAACAATAACAGCTTGCGTGCCTTTAAATTTGTATACTACTACAGACACGCGCAACTCGTTTGAGACAAAATATAAAATTGAATCCACAGTACATCATTTCTGGTTATTTATTATCATTCGTACGGGTCTTTGTGCAGTATTAATAATTGGATGAGCAGGTGCACGCCCTGATGTTTTTTATTGTCTGTGATTTGTTTTGTCGTCTGTATTTACGTCTCTTTTGCGCTTGTACAATTATTTGTATTATGTTTTCATTCGGAATTTTTATATTACACTTATTTCCATTTATTGGCAACTATTTAATTTATCTTTGAAACTTGATTTTTTGCTATATAATAATAATGAATAAAATATACACATAGTACCGAGTGACCGAATTTTTCGGATAATAATTATTCAAATTATTACAGTTAAAGCAAAAGAAGATTAAGCAAACGTCCAATCTAAGAAAAAAGGCTTAATTCCTACAAATAACACATATTTCGCGATCTGACGTCAGGGCTGTTGTCACTTTCTTCGTAAAATTCCCTATTTTAAGAATAAAGGTGACAGACATGACTATATGACTCACTGGGTACCAACAGAAGAATTGCAATTGATATCAGCAAGATTTATATACCGTCATTAAATATATTGTTAATACAATTATAGAACAATTCTGGATGGACGAAAGCTACACACATAATAAAATTTAAAAAAATATATTCTTATTGTTGCTTTTCTGCGGCTCATGGCCTATTTCTATTTTATTTATTCCTTTATCTAGCTTTTGCTTTCGCAAGTTAACATTCCAGTTGAGCGTATTGTAAATATTTACGTATTCGAAAACTTTCCGCATCCAGATCCTAATCGTAAGCCGCTTAGTAGTTCCGAAGAACAAGGAAAGGAGCATCCAACTATCGCTGGAACGTCATGAATCCGTAATGAGTTTGCCGTTATACGTTAAAAATACGATACATTATTTATTTCGAAGGTAATGTATTGCCGTTGCAAGTATGTTTATCTATTATGCACACATGAAAAACTTTGTAAATAAATAACGGCACAAAGACAACTTTGCGGATTCAAAAAATGGAAATGACACAGTCGGCCCCGCGGCCGCTCGCTACCTCGTTCTGCTAAATCCTGCAATATTTAATTCTACAAAATTTCACCATTTTTATTTTGAGAAACATTTCAAAATGAAGATTTCATTTTTGTTTCAAAAATGGTCTTTTAACGTATTATAGCCATTTGCCATTCTTTAATGATTGCTTTTTACAATTTATTATTATTATTAATATTATTATGGCGTTATCCTACTTAGGCAAGATAATAGTGACCATTTATCTCTTTATTTATAAAAAAAAAAATTATGGTATTTCTATGACTTTTTCTATGTGCTAAATAATAGTATTTAAAAATTTCCTACCACTATAATAATTTCTGATAAAACTCTTTATCAGCAATTATTTTAGAGGTGCAAAATTCTTAACGTAAGTATAAAAAAAACAGATATAATCTTAACTTTAACGGTACTTTCACGGTCCTGTAGTGACTAGTACTTCGTAGAAAATAAAACAAATACCTAACGTATCTTCCAGATATGTCACGTTTTCCAAGTCACTGTTACGGCTACAGTACCATTTTTTAATTACGCAAAGGATTTCAATGACTTTCGATGTGATACTAACATTCGTAGAGTACACTTAATAAATAATAATACCTGTCATATATTACAACTTCATTCCATAAAGTTGCAAAAAGATATATTATCGGGATAATTTCCAACTTGTCTGTCTTTAACTGTATGGAAAATTAAACAAAGAAAAAAAACTTATAATGCAGAGTCCAGGATAAAGTTAAAAAGAGGAGAGAAAGAGAAATCTCCGTCACAGAAGCTGAGCCAAAGTCTCTCGTACATATTTAAAGTTTAATTCGTATCAGCCCCCCTCCATTTCTTGGAAGGCCGTTAGTGAGTGTCGCGCTAAGGCGCTGATACACGGGGACGTTCTTCGCCGAGCATGTGCTCGAATCATTTATTTACATAAAACTGTTGGCGCTCGGAAGCTTCGACAAATTGTTTTTAAGCATATGCCTTTTAGGTACGACTGTTTGGTAACAAAAATATATGTTATAAACACAAACTGTATTTCTTAGCCCACGATGAACCCTGTTTTAGTTATAAATAATCTATTATTTTTCTATACTTTTATTAACTAACATTTTTATTTTATATGTATTTTATTAACATACTCTTTCGTTAATAATAAAATAGTTATGTGTTTTTGGTTTTATATATATTTTTTGCTACACATAGATATATCGCAGAGCTATTTGAATCTCACAGTAATTAAATTTCATGGTAAATGGTAAAGAAATATCTACAAGAATACAAATATCTAAAATCTAGAATAGATAATTTAATTTGAATTTTGTATTTATTCTTGCCACGTTTGGCTGGCCGGTTGTGAACTAAATCCAGAAGCATCTATGTGACAAACTGAATGCTGACCGTTGGATAATATGAGACTTCTTTGTCACCTTCAGATTTGCCATAAAGAAAAAGGCTTAATTGCAACGACCAATGCTCTACAATAGTTTACATCATGTCCTCAAATGGTATTGATGTAGCTTTTAAATAAATATGACATTGAAAGCTGACATATAAAGCTGCAAGATAAATAATTTAAACCCAATACTTTTCCTTTACTCTTCATTCTTGGAGGAAGCCCGTTTTCCACTATGAAATAATGAGAGGATTGATAATGAACATTTCCATTTTATCTTTTATATTATGTTCATGTGCGTAACTTCGTTTTAAAATAATATTACATGTACTAAATAACAATTTTAAAATATAATATACGATTTATTAATTTTAATTATGTCAGTGCTGTTCATTTTCCCTCGTAATGCCCACGCCGGTTGTGTTGCGGTAATGTTCTTTCATCTATGGATTGTTTAATATCAAAATTTATTTTTAATTAAATTGTAACAATATTTGCGGTTTAATATTTAAATTGAAACTCGGCTTTGGTATCCACATAATTATACGATTTGCTGGGGAAAGTACTACTGTTGCACCTATTTCAGGTGAGCAGCAGTTTTTTATGACACGCTATTATATCAGCCGTGAAGTAGCTGTTATAATGGCATGCATAATTTTATCAAGGAACTAAAATGTTCATTGTGTTTCCAAGTTAATTATGTATTTAGTAACAGCTTGCTCGTGAAATTATGTTCCTGTATACAGCCCAGACGTACTAAGTCAGCTCCAGTGCATCATCAGTGTGCTTAGCGTATATAAAGTTTGTCTAATTAACACTTACCATCAGTAGAACACCTGTTCCGCTATTTCTGAGTAGCAGTTGAGCTGCTGCTGCAGCTGATAATTACAGCTGATTTTATCAGGTAAACTAAAATTTTGTTTTAATTAAATATGGTGCATGGCTTAGTATTTTAGCAGAATGAGATACAATTATTCCAATATCTCAGCTAGTGGATTAATAAAGTATTTTTGGACTAACACTGAATTTCAAATTAGTCAACCCGAAACTCATCTGTAGGATCATGTCTCATCCCCAATTATATGTTAATTTAGTGGAACATCTCTGGAAGATATTCGGGGACAATGTTGGAACCGCCTGTGGCGACATCTCGGACGGGCAACTCGCAAACTTGATTATTGAGGGGGGATGGGGGGCCACTGTTTTGAATTACTGTCATAGTTCTGAATTAAAGTTGTGCGAATTTCGTCTTGCTGATGTAGTCTTGAGTGCATCGAAATTAAGTTTCGAGTTTCCGAGAGTTGAATAGCAATTTCGTTGCAGATCTATACAGTTATGAACAGAGAGCGGAAAAAGGAAATGTAAAACGAAATGTCTCCTGGATATTAAAAATTAAACTGAAAAGATTTGTATGTATAGAAAAAACTAAAAGTTGATTACGAAGTTGCTTTTTCAGAAATGTAGTATTCAAAATATACTGTAGTGGCTCTTTAAGTACATTATTCAGTTATGAATATAACAAAAATATGATACTTTGAATTACTTCCAATTTGGATCACAAGGTTTCCCAGTGGATCTATTACAACACAACTCGAAAAGAGCCTCGTTCATTATTACGATGGCCCTTAAAGAAAAACCCGTTGACATTTCCCTCACGGCCGCCGACCACTCCCCTAATGAATGCAAATTTCATCAAGCCATGGACGGAACATACGCTTCACGTAATAAAATGTTTTCAATTTAAATATACGCTAAAATAGCAAAGGTCTATTATTAAATTTGTGAGCCATTTGCCTAATGTCAGTTAAAAGGCAATGAGGCTATGGAATTTAACACGAAGGTTAGAATAGAAGTGCGTATTTCTTAAGTTAATATTTTCATAATGTACAGTATGTGCCCTGTAAATCAATATTTCTTGTCTATAACCTTCAATAAATTGTATTAGTACATGAGAACTGTTCAAGTATTTATAACCTTAAGAATTTTGAATCGACAAAGAGAAATAAAACAACGGGAACAGATAATTTATAAAAAAAATATGTAAATAAAAGACAATGATATAAGACGAGTATTAAAGTAAGCATAGCAATAGACATTGAATTATACCTATATTCTTAATTCCACACGTAAAATATGAAAATATTATGCAAACAGTAAGTACTATATATAAATGGTTATTAACTTAACAAGAATTATTACATGAAACTTGTTATTGTCATAAACGGTCTGGTGCTTCTGGCACATGTATGTAATTTAAACTTTTGCATGTCTGCTTTCAAGTAAGTACACAATATACATTGGATTTACAAATCTTGCAGTCACATATCCTAAATCTTGGTACGTGTTGCTTCTTGTTGCGTTCCTCGCAGCTCGCTCCAACTTTGCTCGTTATGTTTTCGTGAACTCCACAATGATTTTGGTGTTTACGAAATTGCATTCGAAACAAGTCTAAAAAGCTGGATTGGAATTTTTCGGTATGTTCGTAATGAAGTTTGTTACTGAGTTGAAAATTCGCTTAGAATGTTTTTCAGTTCCATCGTAGAAATGTTTTAATTGGAGAATTACCGACTTCTATGAGCTGTACGTATTGTCATAAAATTTATTATTGGAATACATCCAAGTTTTACATGGTCAAGTACTACAGAAATAGCGTTCATATTTATTTTGAGAATAAATCAAATTCATTACTACTTTCATGAATAATATTAATGACAGATACTGTACAACATTTATCCAACATGCATTGATAATTATTTCTATGTACTTAACCGAAAATCCCACAGGAGGAAACACATCCCTTAAAGGCTCCACTACAAATTGCTGTATTCATATTTTATGGAGAACAATTTCGCTTCGCCCATCGTTGAACTGGAGCCGTGTTATCGAAACTTGTAAAAAGAGTGATGCAGTCATACGTCTCGATCGAGAATTTCATTTGTTGCACCGCGGGTAGAAAGCTCTGTCGCCTGCATTGGGAGTGCAGAATATAGATGCGACATTGGATCAAAATTGGGTTTGTTGTTTGCGTTGATTGGTTTTAAGTGAGCATATCTGTATTCGTTAAGATTAAAATATAAAATGATTTTAAACCAATTATGATAAAATATATTGTACTTGCCATAGATTAATTTTAATTTATGTTCTTGTTAACTCCTTTTATTAATTTAAGCAATCATATCATCAATGTCCATCGTATTATTCATTTACTGTATTTCTTTAAATGTTATGGCTATTAATTATTATTAAGTACAAACAAATAATTCTCGAGAAATCAGTATTAAATCTAAAATTTGGCAGATTCAGACTGAAAGGTGGTAGACATTCATCTTGCAATAAAAAAATTCTCTGCAAAGTTATTTAAATATTGAAATTTTGATTACAAAAATCTCAGGATATATCAAAGTTATTGAACCTTATCAAGATTATATTTATGATTAAAATTAATTATAACTTCGAGCTTGTTAAGAGTGCTGAATATAATTCAGTCAGCAAACGAACATCATTTTGAATGGATTTTGTATAATTAGTGCACTGATCTGCTCTAACCCCATCTGATATCAACACTAACAATGTTATGCTCTAATTGTAAAACCTATTAGCGTTCATAATACATATTAGTGAAATTAGAATATCGTTTGAATGATCTTCATGATCAAATTTTGATTTGTGAGTTGATTATACTTTAGTCTTACAATATTATATTACTTTATAACATTCCGTGAACTAAATGCTTGGTTGAAATAAATCTAATGAGAAATCGACTGTACATACATAAACGATGTCAAGATATGAATGTCGCCTTTTAAATGTATTTTATATAAAATATAAGCAAAAATCGCAATAAAAGTAATAAAACCATATTTAAATGTTATCCAATTAATATTATTGTAACAAAAGCACATAAAGAACTAAAATATTTCGATTTGCAAGATCGATATTGCTAACATCGTTGCAAGATATTGTGAATTTATTCTTATGATATGTATGATACGATACCAGACAGTGCGGGAAGTTGCGTGATTCAATTAAACGCGTCCCGAAGATAAACAGGGTAACAAAATTAATAGATTACAATCAACAAACTGTAGCCATAACTCAACGGAAGCCAAACACAAAAGCCTTGGTTATGGTAATGTGAAAACTTTGTAGAACTGGCGGTCGGCCGCCGACGATCGTGCCGTTCGATCTATATCCACGTCCCTTTCTAATAGGCAAGGTGAAGGTGAGTTGGATATAGTATTAGCGAAGTGTGAAATGTAACGCGGCTGCAACCGTCCAAATGCAATTATGATTACTCAGATAAAAGCGAATTTATATCTTTGTACCTGCGAGTTGAATTGTTCGGAGACTATAAGTTTGATGTTTTATGTATGCTGTTAAGTTTGAATAATAGTAGTTGAATAGTTTGGTTGAGTCCAAATTTTGTATTTAAGGTACTACTAATGAATTTAAAAAAAATACTCTATTAAATTTATAGACTTATTTTTAATCTCTTACCTTTTATTGCACATGGAAGGTATATTTGTAGATCTATAAAATATATATTTCAATAATTTTATAGATAAAAAAGCAGTGATAGCCTAATGGTTAAGAATTCAGCTCTCAAACTGGGAGTTCTGGGTTCAATTGCTGGCACGCACCTCTTCGCTTGCTATAACGGTGAAGGAAAACATCATGAGGAAACCTGCACATCTTAGAAAATAAATAATTCTAAGGTGTGTGAAGTCTACCAACCCGCACTCAGCCAGCGTGGTGAATAATGGTCTAATCCTTCCCATTCCGAGAGGAGACCCTTGTCCAGCAGTGGGCCGTTCAATGGGTTCTTGATGAATATTATAAGTACTTATTCACAAAACGAAACATTTTACTTTTAATCAAACGCAGGTAATTTGTCCGAATGGTCGAGTTCATTAAGACATTTAATTTAAAAGATAAAGTGAGCACGATAAATTTACAGTGCTTATTACCGACGAAGAAAAGAAAGTTACAAATGGAGATAATTTAAAGTAACAACGAACAAAAAATACCAGCGAGAAACATCATGAGAGCGAAACTTCTCTAAATGTGCGACTAAGCGTAATGACTAACCTACACTTATTAATTCCAGCCACTCATATTTTCACTCATTGTTTATAGGCATATGTATCTACTATATATAACTCTATTTTCTACTGTTTCATAATAATATAATATAATTTATTACCCAATTAAACATAAATTTCATTAGCAAATAAAAAAATATTTTTCTTATTCAATAAAAATAAATTCACTTTTTGTGAAGGATGTGAAGACTTTTGAAATACAAGCGCCTTTTACGAAACAAAGCAAACCTTGATTTCAGTTCATAAAGATTCTTTTCAAACATATTTTTATTATTAATATTGTATTTTCCAATTATAATTGCAGTTACTACTCCTGATAACTGAGTTCCATGTTCTCATATGTAAGCAATAAGCATTTTAAGGGTATGCCACACTACACACCATTGAAAACAAAACATGATATTATAAATAATTTTGGATAAACATGATATTATAAATATGGAGTAATTTCGTCAGGGGTCATAGAACCTTTACCAGAAATATGTATAACATTAGCAATACACTTTATTACAGTATAAGCTACATGAATTCGTAACTTTTATCCGTAGAGGTAGCCTGACTGGACTCATTAGTCGAAACAAAGTAGGTAACTCAATTATCTCCTAACGCCGGCCCGACTCTGGCGGCAGTGAGTTCCGTTCATTTGATGACGATTGTATTGCCAGATACAATTCGGACTTGCTTTTATTTTGATTGTATTACTTTAAAGGTTGATATACTTTTCATGTGAAAGTCGAGATTTTTTGTTAAATAGCAAGAAATAGTCAATTCTAACATTTTAGTTTATCGGCTTGATTATTTAGTATTTACTTAAAATATATATATTATTTTATTAAAATATATATGTACATAAAATCTGTCATTGAACATATTTTTCCATTTTGGTTTGGTTCCAGTTGTTATTATTTTTATTAGCTTCAATAGGTACGCTAAGTTAGTTTATATAAATATTTTTGTACTGCTTTGCAATAACATATTAGCCTCGATGTTATTTCGCTAAATGCTGTTAAAGTCCTAACTATATTAGAGTTCAATTGACAACTAGCATATTATAATGAAATGCTCATCACCGACGGTTAAACTAATTTGAAATTCAAATTTAAGCGCTGAATGTAATTCGCTACAAAATGTTTTAAGGGTCGTATTTAAATTCTGGTACGTCATACTAATGTATTTAATGAAGTTAACAAAGAGAGATTTTTTTTAACGAGAACAGGATTTTACAGGTACCTATCATTATTTTTGTTTTTAATGAGAAAGATCTGAGAGTTTTAAATGTGACTTTGAATACAATTATATGTCAATAATTTATATTATTCTGATAGAAACAAACAAAAAGTGAAAACATTTTTGTGTGTGTGAATTTGAATCTAATTTATTAAAAATATGTGTTTATATTATGCCCGTCTTTTATGTTTTAATATACAAAAAATCTTACAGATGTCGATGATATATAAACCGTTTTTTACCTTATGATTCTATATGATTTCCATTAATTCAGTGGCATAATTCCTTAGATGTCTTTAAGCTACCCACAATTTCAGTACTTAGGACACAAAGGATATGTTTAGGGTAAGGGTAAGAATAAGGTTTCGGAGCGTCAGAGGATTCAACGACCAAAATAGGATATAAAAGGTGAAATCAATATACATACATATATACATACAAGTAATCATTTTACAATAAATACCGTACGAATACTTGTCATGTGAATTTCGATTAAGCTAAACATGACAAACCCCAACAGAGCAAAGCTGAAAAGGGTTCAACTAATACATAATGTTTTATGCGTATCAATTTAAACGCTGCAATATAATGTGAAATATTATATAAGGTTATGATTGACGGATACCAAAACACTAAAATATATATTCAATCAAATAAAAATCATGTTATTAAATATTACAATATACATCATACTTAATTATTAAGCGACAGCAGAAATTTTACATTTTAATAAAAGGATTGAAATACATAAATACACATATATTTCACAACTATACAGAAATGAAATTCAATACAATTGAAAATATAAACTAGAGAAAGGATGTTTAAGTATAGAAAGATATATAGAAAGATAAATCTAAATTATAAAGTCAGTGGGTATGTAGAAATCAAATTCAAAGCAGTTTAGAACGAAAACCGCAGCAACACACACAATGCGAGCCCCGATTGAACTAAACACGGCGCGCCACCGCTCTGATGAGGAACGACACAAAGCTGGAAAGGAGCCAATTAATAGCCAATGGTTTTGTAATGGTATGTTGCCTGAACATAGATTGGGAATGATAACGTTGGAAACTATGTAAGCATTTACTTAGAATCACGACGAAACTATATTATTAAATAAACCGTAGTAAATATTAAATACAAGAATATTATTGAATGTATATGAATTTCGTACCTCTTTAGGTGTAATACGAGTACATATAAAAAAGTAATTTTGCACTTGTATATATTTTTTAATAAAAACTAAAATATAATTCCAGTGTAATACATTAAACGTATGTACGTAAAATATTATTCCAATGTAATACCTATACGTATACGTATGTATGAATGAAAAACAGAGAAGTTTTGGAATGAAAACGAAAATGGTCGTCAAATTGTCAGTTACTGTTAGCCTTTATTTTATTACTATGGGGCAGGCCTCTTTTATGAGACAATAATTATGCAATTAAAGGCATGTATATATTCCATCAATGACTATTTTGTTAGAATACCTTTTTTTGTGAGTTCTTCTTTACACGGAGCATCATTCTAGCCGCCATATTCTATAATCAATTTAATAAATGTCTCTAGAAAAAAGCGACCAATGATATATCTTGATTTTCATTATAATCAAAACTCATCGCCCTTAATCTTTTAAGCTATCCGCGGACAGAATAATCCTCACGCGGGAGTTTCGTTGCAGCATCTCCGACATATAGAAGTCGGATCTTGTAGCCAAGTCTTGAAAATTAAAAAAGTCTTAATGGAATATTTTTCCACATTATTTTTGCTCCCCGAGTAGTTAAAAGAAAGAGTTATGATTTGGCTCACTTTATGCATAGTTTTTATATTTCTGTCTAGATAATGTTATTGGCGAAGGAACTAATTAGTGGAACTAACTATGTAGTCAATGCTCGCAATTTTTTCACTTATCTTATATACCAGTATTAATTATAATCGCTATATGTATATAGTACTTTTAGCAGCTAGTTATTAATTAGCAATGAAGAGCTGCACACGTTATTATCTCTGCAAGCCAAGTAGCAAGCATTATTAGACGTGCCCTAAATCAGTTGTCCAGCACGATCTATCCGCGCCTTAACACCCAGTGTTCGGCGATAAGCCGCCTACAAAAAGGGTCTTAGAGACTGTCAACGGGCGTTGGTTCGTTAACCTCATGATTGGGGCCGATGCTAAAACAATTGTAAAATCATTCGGACTTAACAGTAGAACAGAAAAAATGTGACTAATATATTAAGAAAAAATTGAAAGAAGAATAAGAGTAAATATAAAAATGTTCTATTATAGGTCAGGGATTTTCACCGCAACTGAAATACTTTGAATAATATGAGTGAGTACTTGTCAATTTTACTGCATTGTCTTTTGTTTAAAATCAGAAAATGACCAACTCTTCGCCGATCAAGAAATTATACGTTACCTTGAAAGTCACCGAGAATATTTAGAGATTATTTTCCAACGATATCGACTGTAATCAATCTGTCTTGGTCCCGAGTTTGACCGCGTGCTAAAAAACGGGTGACGATCTAATCTTCGAAGTTCGACTAATTCTCCATCTAACGTTCGTGTGATGCTCACATTCGTACAAATTGCTCACTAAAAACGATCTATCCAAGAGTTATCTACACCCAAACCCAAAATCTTCTACCCTACTACACCGGGTTATTTGACCTCCGTTCTTGGTGGTTCAGATGCAACTACAAAATATTAAGCAATAATGCAAAAATATTTTGGAGTTGAGGTTAAAGCTGAATTACGTTAGATAACTTTTTTCTGTGTGTATAATGTATAAGAAAAGTGATAAAAACATTTACATCGTCAAATATTAACACATATTTTTCAAGCTTCATCCTATTTTGATGAATCGTCCTGAAGACATAATTGAAAGTTACCATAAATTTACACCATATGTCACACGAGTATTTATGTTCCAAACTTTTTTTAAATATCTTGAAAAAAGTTAGGTATGTTTCTTATTTTTGGGATTATTCACTTAAGTTCTCATATTTAAAGTAAATGTAAAATTGTTAACGAAAATAACCTTTTTAAACGAGAAATCGGAAAAAAAAGTAGCATTTTGTACTGACATAACATGATGTAGAATGATCTATTAAAGTTACTGACGAAATGATATAGCAAATATGATAATTTATAATAATTGTTTGGACTAATATTAATAGTAAAGTTATTCCTCGTATTTAAATAGTATTTTTCATGTCATGTCCCATTACTACGTAGCTCCGTTGAATCTCAGCGTAATGACACCCCTTACTTCCTCAACAAAGGATCTATACAGAACAAAAAAATGTTAAGCCTAGTTTCAAATATTTAAAACAAGAAACTATGTAACGATACATTGGTCACCAAGGTTTTTTTTAATACTTGAAGTCTAGCACATACGGTACGTATATGCTAGTCATTTTAATTCAAGCGATCCTAAATCAGTTCCTTTCCCTTAAATCAGGTCCATTGCATTAATGCTCCAACAAAGAGGATCTTTGAGCATCACGACGAGCACAAGTTCATTGCTCCCGAACCCGACTCGCTATGACGATTTCAAGACGGCATGGGAAATATGCCATTTCTCCTCATTCTACAACCGCTTATTTGATCCAGACGGTATTTAAGAATGTTAATGCTTCAGAAGGAACAAAAATGTACCATCGATATGAATTCCGAAATAAGAGATGGGTCTTATATATTTTATAGTGGACTTTATGTATATGCAGTATACTTTGCGACTATATTTTTCAACTAAATAAAACAAGTAAACACCTTTGGAACTCTCAAATTGGGATAAAAAAGTTATATTGCCAGTAAAATGTAAATGGATTAAATTGAATTAATGATTAAATTCAATTTTCAATGTAATTTTTTGATTTTTTTTTGTTTGTTTGGCGCTCCGTGCTCTCTGCCTACCCCGCTAGGGACCTGGCGTGACGGTTATTTATTTATTTAATTATTTTATTTAAAATGTAAATCTATACATAAATTGACAAATATGTAGAATTGTATTTGAAGAACCTGTCGCCTACGGTTTATCAGTTCTACTTTCTCTGCTAAGCAGTACTAGTGCTAATGTCGGGTTTCGATAAGTTCAATAAAATGAATCTGCAAGAGATTTCAGGCACAAAGTCAATCTTCTCTTAATCTAGAAACAAATGTCTAAGGGCTATAATAGGCGTACACCATTCAATGGCCTGCTTGATGATATATGAATATGCAATAAAAAACAAAGCAGATAAATAAAAAAGGGTTCTGTGAATTTGAAATTATGTTAAAACAATTGAAATTTAATTTCGAGTCAATAGGGTTCAGGGGGATCTAGTGTCTTAAATGGATTAACCTTGTATATTTGTCGTAATTGTTTGATCCGATTCTCAAGCAAACTAAGGTCGAATACAAAGCCGACGTTTCATTCCGAATCCATTTCAATTCTTCTTTGTCATCGTTACGAGACTTTTTATAACCTGTTACTGGCTTCCGTTGGGTTTTTGAGTGCTTAGAGTATGTTAAATTAATTAAGTAGCTGTCTATTTTTACTGGTTATATTGAATTAGTTTTATTTTATACATATTTAACAAACATAGTATACTTTCAATAGAATGAATTCTACTTTCCTTACAGAAAAGTTGACATCCTCACTAATATATTTCGCAGTTTCTATACTATGCAGCAGATATTGTGTTCTACAGGGTGGGCCTCGGAGTTTTGCGAATTTGAAATCGCCATAGCGTTGGAACGGGGGAGGGGAGAGGAGCG
>DVPR01000347.1:0-14542 GCA_018239345.1 Oxynetra stangelandi
ATCCGACTGGACTCGAATGGCCTTATTTGAGAAACATGTTCGATTGCAATGTTACAATGCATAATTCAGTTGAACGAATGCATTCGTTTTGCGTCAGCTCTTACGTTACATAATGCATCGAATTGCCGATAAATATTGTCATTGAGGTATGGAGTCTACAAGAACAGTATCGTATTGAATGTTTAATACGTGCCTATCAACATCAGTTGTGCATTACTGTCGTCATATTATATCAATTCATATTATTCAGACAAAGTATTATGGATATTTACGGCAGATGAAAGGCAAATATTATAAAAAAATCGCACGCATTGTAATAATCTCTCAGCTGTTTTCGATTCAGTGTTTAATTCTTCGAAGGAGCGTTTCTTTGTATATAATATTAAATGCACACGTGCACTAGTTGCAACGATTGTATTATGCCGAGGGATATGTTGAAAATTTGTCGTCTCTCTTTCCAGCGCTTGGTGGAGGCGATGGCGCCGCGCTCGGTGCGCTCGTTCCGGCAAGAATTTAATATGCAAGACCTGGCGACCACTGAACACACCTACACGACACACTTTACCTCTGAGAAGTGAGTACTTTAGACTTTAGTTTAATTAATTACCTTTATCAGGCCGTGTTTTTATGTCGCCTTATTTTTGAACCTCCCTTTTTTCTCTCTATGAATTTACGCAGATATGTCAGGACGTCGCATACAACGGAGCTCGACGGTCACGCGCCTGTAAAATCAATGGCCAATGGCAAATTAAACTCGCCTAACTATGCATCGAAAACGGTCATAGGCGACGACGACAGACCTGATGTGAGGAATCTCAAACGGGTCCACAAAATGTACGAGGGTCCAAACATTATCGAATCCAGAGGTATAGTTCACCCAGAAACTCGAGAAATTTTGACCGTCGGTCAAGCGATTAGTATGAGGATATTAGACGTGCGAACGGGGAAATTGTTGTCCTCGCCGGATACTAGGCAAACCATGACTATTGAACAAGCGGCGAAGGAAGGTCTCATCGATCCGAAACTCGCCGCCAGACTGACGGGCCCCTGTGGAATGACCGAAGATGGAAATGAAGTAACGCTTCTGGAAGCCATCCAAAGGGAGCTGTACGATGCCGAGCAGGGACTCGCGGATCCAGCGGAGAAGCGAATCAAGGTGACTGTTGAGGGAGATGCACCGATTACACAAGGAATGAGTATTTCGGACGCTCTAAACCGAGGGCAAGTCGATCTGCAAAGAGGTCTCTATCGATTGCCAAATGGCAGCTACATTACGATAGCCGAGGCTTACCAGAGGGGCTATTTGATCTACACTGAGATTATCAAAATAAAATCAAGCGCTCTGTCCTTATCCGACGCGATTAGTCAAGATTTAGTTGACAACACTGGTTGGATATTGGACAGGAACACCGGCGACAGGTTCCAATTGGACGTTGCTATCAACAACGAGTTGATCAATCCAAACATTAGGGAAGTAGTAGATGCTAAAAATGACAATAAAATAACACTAGCCGAAGCTATAGAAAAGAACATTATTAATACTAAACATTCTAAATACGTGCATAGTGTTACAAAAGAAAAATTGAATTTCAAGGAGGCAGCAAACAAACGGTATATTTGTAAACCTATGACATTGAAAGATGTATGTGACAATAATTTGATGACAAATGATGGTAAAATCTTATCCCCGGTCGTTCGGACACCCTTGAATATCCTTGAGGCGATTTCCTCTGGTGTATTGGACAGTGATAGTGTAAAATGTATAACTGACACTACGACCGGTCAACTCCTTACGTTATCTGAAGCTTTAGGTGCTAGGATCATTCTCACTGACAATAAATTCCGTGATAATTTAACAGGTGAACTTTGTACTATTCCCGAAGCCGTAGACCGCGGCCTTGTAACGTCAGTTTCGCAACGGTCAATATTTGATATTGATGGATTTAGAGATCCTAAAACCGGTGAATTTGTTTCCTTTAATACTGCTCTGAATAAAGGTAATATAAAGTACGTTAATGGTGAAACTTTCCTAAAATCTGAAAGTGGTGATTTTGTTTATTTAGAGGATTGCACTAAGGTTTCGATAGTTCGTCCCGAGGTATTAGAAATGTTTAATCGTAAAATAGGCATTTATGAAAATGCTAAGGAACTATCAGTTTTGGACGCTGTGTTCAAAAATATTCTGGACCCGAAAACAGGCCACTTATTAGACACTACTACAAAGAAATCTATTCCATTTAATAAAGCTGTAGAGATTAATATGATTACACCTGAAGGCGCTGCTTTGTTGAACTCGCTTTTAAATATTACTCTTACTTTACAAACCGTTACAAAAACTGTTAAAAGATACGTAACAGTAACGAACACAAACTCATCACTACGGTCTGATACTATCATCACATTTGCAGAGGCAGTAAGAATGGGGCTTATTGATGAAGGTACTCAAACGTTTACTGATCCTACGACAGGAACAGTGTTTCCAATACAACAAGCCTTAGATGAAGGCTTACTAGGAGTTGAAAAAGATGAGCCGCGTGTAGCTAGGATATCGGACCGCGTCACTAAAAAGGAGTTAGTTCCTGGTCAAGTGGTAGAACTTAAAATAACCAAAAAGTCTTTTATCAAAGACCTTCCACCTAGTCCGGAAAGTAAATTACTACACGATAATAAACCCGAAACCGTCAAGAGTCCTGATTATGTTGTGCGTGAGACAACTGGACCTCGAGAAGATATAAGTCGTGAATTTAAAAGTGTTTCATCGAAATCGCTTATAACTGAACCTTCAGTAACTTCATTGACGATTAAGAAAAATACTATTGAACTGCCAAGTGGTGGTTGGTCTTTAATGGAAGCTATTCAACAAAATTTATTCGATCCATCTACAGGGTTATTTATTATTCCGGGAACTGACAGAGTTCTGGACCTAAAAGAAGCTTTAAATCTGAATATTATAAATCCTGAATCCGCTAAAGTAGTGGATCCCAAAACCAAAAAAGAAATTTTGTTAAATAGAGCTTTAGATTCGCAAATATTAGATAGTACAGGCCGATACAAATATCAATCATACACTATAACTATGAAAGAAGCTATAGAACGTAAGTTAATAATTTTTATACGTCTTTCAACAACAATTTCTACACATAAAGTCATAACAATCACATCTATTGCCGGTATGCCGGACAAAATGGAAATTTCTGCAATTCAAGATACGCCCCTGGACAACACTTCATCTGATGAACAATCTGCTTTAGAGCCTGTACAAGTACAGCCAGGAATCATCTTTGATCCTGCCACAGCGCTAGTCATATCAACAACATCTGGTGTATCGGAAAATATTATCGAGGCTGTTCATCGGGGTGCAGTACCTTCCAATGCGGTAAATGTTATAGACCCTAAAACTGGTAAATTAATTCCACTAAAACAAGCTCTTCATACAGGTATTATTGATAAACAAACAGGCGATTATATTGATGTATCAGGCAAGAAAATTAGCCTAGCCGACGCAGCTAAAGTCGGTCTTGTAGCTGTTGTAGGAGCTCCCTTAGTTGCGGCCACTAAAATCATTCAATTAGTTAAGAGTAGTATGGTGAGGGATCCAAATACCGGAGAAGAACTGCCCATGGAGGTGGCTTATGAGAGAGGTTTAGTTGATCAAGTTACCTACAAAAAATATGAGGATTCCATTAGGGATAAATCTCCTGACACCAATTGTATACAAACAAATACGGACCAAAAAACATCAAACCGAAATACTATTACAATCTCTAAGGTAACAAGAACCAAAGTGTTGGATCCTCAAACAGGCGATGAGCTATCTATGGACGAAGCTTATACAAGAGGGCTTGTAGATCCAGTCAGTTATGAAAAATATACACAATCTCTTAAGGATACATCTTCAAGTCCTGAAACGAGTTTAACTGACAAAATATCAAGTAAACTTACATATTCACAAACTGCATCTAAGCCTCTATCAGTTGGAGCCGCTGTTTCAGAAGGTTTCATAACTGTGGAGTCTATCCAAAATAGTCTCTCAGCTGATAACCGCCAGACTATTATTGATAATGATCGCATAAAAAGAGAAGAGAGTGTTCCTAAATCCATTGATTTAGCAAAGGTTAAATCCAATAAAAAATTGAAATATGATACTGCTGTTGCTGAAAAACATGTTCCTGGCGCACAATTAGAGACTAAACCGATTGTTTTACAAAAACTAAGAAAACGCGTTTTACCACCCCAAGAAGCTGTGGATAGAGGCTTATTAAACCAAGAAACTGCAAACATTTTAGAAGCTATTAAATCGTATAAAGATAGAGATGGATCTATTATAACACTTGAGAAGGCAATAGAATGTGGTCTTGTAAATGAAAATCAAGGTAATATTATTGACCCATTACGTGGAGAAATCATGGGTATAAACGAAGCTATTAAGAGAGGTATCTTAGATCCAGAAGGTCAAGATGAAGTATTGATACCTATAGTTAGAAGCTTAACTATTTCAGAAATTATGGAGCAAGGTTTATTTGACCCGTCAACAGGAAAAATAATCCACCCTGAAACGGGAAATCATTTGTCATTAAAAGAAGCTATAATTTGCGACATCGTTGATCCCCTATCTGTTATAACCATATCGCCCGGATCAAATATAACACTTACTGAAGCGATCGAAAAAGGTATCGTAGACTGTGATAAAAATGTTATTAAAACTGTTTCTGGTCCAATTGATTTCGTTACAGCTGTTAATTATAACTTATTCCCTGAAATAACATCAACTAAGAGTATCGAAGACATACCCCCTGCTGCAATGACTTTATCCGTTGCTCTTAACCGTAACCTTGTTAATCCAAGTACTGGAGAATTATGTCATCCACTTACCGGTAAATCCATTCCTTTAGGAGAAGCTATTGATAACAATTTTATCATGGGTGTTCCATACCCTCAAACATCTACTACAATTCCGTTAGAAGAAGCATTGAAACAAAATCTGGTTAATCTAGCAGAACGAACATTCACCGATCCAAAAACTAAGAAAAAAATTCCATTAGATAAAGCACTAGAGCAAGGTTTGGTAGCAATTAAACTTGACAAAGAAACGTCCGAAATAAGTGGCGTCGTTACAACAATTACCGAAACATTTTCTTCTGAACACACGATTACAACAAAAATGGTTGAACTTCTTGCTGATTATGTACTTGTCAATACGAATCAAGTTCAAAACACAAAAACTGGTGAAATTATGTCTATAGAAGAAGCTCGTCGAAAAGGAATTATAAAGGAAGAACAAACGAATACGGAACAGTTTATTATGAATGATACAAATATTAATTTCGATGACGCTCTTAATCTTGGTTATATAAATATAGAAAGTGGGACCTTTACAAACCCTAATACTGGCAAAACACTGTCTATTGCGGAAGCAGTTAATTCTGGTGTACTAAATACAGAAATTTCGTCTGCACCATCATCGCCTTCAGCGAAAAAGGATTTAAATATGCTTGATCTCAATGAAGCATTTGAACTATTATTTGATGATAAAACACAGAAATTCCGGGATCCTAAATCACCGAATAAAGTACTTACATTCAAAGAAGCACTAGAAAAACAAATTATTAATCCGAATTCGGTTATATATAATGTTGAGGCTGGTCAACCGGTAACTCTACAACAAGCTCTTGATACAGGTCTTATAGATAAAAAGACAGGAAAATTAAAAGAACCGAATACAGGTAAGTCAATCGATATTAAAAAAGCTGCCAAAATTGGTCTGGTTGCAATAGTCGCTGCACCAGTTTTGGCTGGAATGGCGGTGGTACAAGGCACAAAAATCGTTGCCGACAAAATTATGAAGCCCAAGCAACCGGGAACTATTACATCAGAAGAAATTACTAAAATCGATGTGCCATCGAAAACCAGTCATAAGTCTAGTGATCTATCCGGATTTTTAAAACCAATGGAATCTCAAATAGTTTCAGAAAAAGACTCGTCTGCTTTGATTGACACGCTTAAACCGAAAACTGAAAAAGATGATAAAATACCTGAATGTAACAGAAATGAAAAATTAAAATCGAATATTGATGAACAAAAACTCAACACAAACGAAGAAGTTGGTCCACATTTATCGGGAGATAACATAACGAAGCCACAAGACATAGCTTATGAAAAACAGCTTGTATCAGATAAGAGTACAGTACTAGTTGGCGAAACAATATCGTGCACTACAACGCCAATAAATTTACAACGAAATCAACAATCAGTATCACCAGTAAAGATTAAATCGTTAGAAGAAAAACCAGATATAAATCTTGTGTCCAGTAGTAAAGAAAAAGAATTTAAAACGTTTAAAGACATAGAAAAAATAATCGACGATACGGATGTTATAATTACAAGAAAGGAATCTGATACTTTACCAGATACACAAAAAGTTGCCATTGAAGGCACTCCAGTTATTCAACATGTTCGTCAAACGTCTCCAAATGGAGACGAAGTTACAACTATTGTCAAAACTACTTTCACTACATCCGAACCAACAGAGTTAATCACTGAACACACGAGCACTGTCATCACAACGAAAGCTTCGAAAGTAACTACGGTAGAAATTACTCAAAACGAGTCTACATCTTATCACATAATAACCGAAGAATCAAATGAACCTTCGCGTCTTATTGAAACTACTTTTGAAACCAAGGAAACAAAAATATCACCAGACCAAGTAGATGATTTAAACTTTTTGACTGTAAAACCAGGTGACGTTCACAAAACAGTGCCTGAAAGTGATAAAAATAAGGTGACTGATGTGTTTCCATCCGAACATACAAAGCCAGAGGAAAAGATTCCTAGTGAGTTGTCTTCAGAGAAACTTGAAGATACTCAACCTGTAAAACCTTCTACACCAATCAGTTATGATCCAACTACCAATTCTGTTGTTGAAGTTTCTACTGGAGTCACTATGGATGTCCTTACAGCTGTGAAGAAAGGAATAATTTTACCAGAAAAAGTAAAAGTTATTGAACCTGAAACAGGAAACCAAATAACTCTGAAGGAAGCGTACAAAGAAGGAATAATTAATGAAAAAACGGGTGAAATCAAAGACCAATCTGGTCGCAAAATGTCGTTTGCTGACGCTGCGAAACTAGGCTTAGTGGCTGTTGTTGGTGCACCAATATTAGCAGCGTCAATAGCAGCAGATGCAGTGAAAAGTTTTGTAGGGTCAAAAACAGAAGAAAAAATGTTGCCAAGTGAAGTATCAGAACCATTAAAACAGGTTCCTAATGAAAATTTTAAAACATCCTCGAGTAACGTTAAAGACATACAACTTATAAAATCTCAAATATCTGAAAGTTCTGACTTGCAGAAACCAGTTGAAACTGTAGGTACTATTGAAGATTCCCTCATGGCTTCAAAGTTGAAACCGAACACAGTACCGAGCGACGATGGAAAACTAATCTCTGTACTTCTTATTGATGCTGAAAAGCAACCACTGAGAGTAATTGAAGAAATTACAGAACAAAATGTTACTAAGGAGTTGCCAAAACCAGTGGAAGTACTGTGGGAAAACATTCCCTTAATAGATGCTACTTCACAAGGAAAAATAGAACCTAAAGTATGCCGTATCTTAGTAAACGGGGTTGAAACACCATTGACAGTTCAAGACTCATTAGAACAAGAACAAATTAGTAGGTTTACTCCTGTTGATGTTATTTCTAAAAACTGTGTTGTAGTTAGGGAATCAAAACCTAAACGTTCTATTGCTATTTCCCAAAAATTAACTCCGGAGGAATTGTCTGAAATGGGCATTTATGATATTGAGAAACAAGTATTTCTCAATCCCGAAACTGGCGCAAAAATAACATTTGAAGAACTTGTCTATGGATTGCATGTATTTGACCCAACAACTATTTTAGTGAAGGATTTGGGGTGCAAATCTGATAATTACATTTCTTTCGATGAGGCAATTGCAAAGCCAATTATCGACAAAAGTACAGGTTACATGGTTAATCCTAAGACCGGAAAACGCGTGTCTTTCTTGGAATGTGTGCAGGTTGGGTGGATAGTTGAAAAACCGGAAGATATTTCGCTTCCTGAGCAAGTATCTATAGAGTCCGCGCTAGAACAAGGGATTTACAACCCTAAAACTGGTGAAATTAAGAACATAAATACTGGTGAGCTGATACCCATTGGTGAAGCGGTGGAAAAAGGTTTAATTGATCAAGAATCTTTGTTAATAAAAGTTCCGCGGACGAACGAAAATATATCGTTTTCAGACGCCATTGAACGAGGTGTAATAGAAATTCATGAAGGTATAATTACAATCATAGAAACCCATGAGACGGTAGAAGTGTCAGTCGCAATCCAACGCGGAATAATTACTATCATTAGAAGACCTATTTCTATTGAAGCAGTGATTATTAAGGAAATGTATGAGTCAAAATCTGGAAAAATTAAGGATAATGTTACTGAGCAGTATGTCACCGTTACAGATGCCGTAGACAGAAATATCGTGCATCCAACTATTTCTGAAATCAAAGATACAGCTTCGGAAAAATTCGTGCCATTGTCCGAAGCGCTTGACACAAAATTAATAAATCCAGAAACTGGTAGGATTAAGGACATAAAGACTGGTAAAGACATTCCATTAGACGATGCATTAAAGAAGGGCTTAATAGCGACTAAAGAAGTTACTTTTTCCTTAATTGACATTATAGAATTAGGTTATTATTCCCCAGATACATGTAAAATTTTAAATCCAAAAACCGGCGAGACAATTACATTAGCCAAAGCTATTACTGATAAACTTGTTGATCCATCTGATGTAAGAATCAAAGATGACAAATCTGAAGCCGTAGTTCCTTTCGAACAAGCAGTCAAAAGTAGTCTAATCGATTTAGAAAGAGGAGTTATTACTACTCCCCTTGATAACCTCAAGGAAGCAAGTGAAAAAGGTTATCTGTTAAGTGATAAAAAACCTTGGACTTTACAAGAAGGCCTTGTTCAAGGGTTTTACGACCCAGAATCTGGTCTTCTTACTATAAAAGATGTTACTATGACACTTGACGATGCCATTAATTTCGGCAATATCAATCCAGAAGCTTTAACTGTTAGGAATTCCAGTACTGGGGAAATTATCTCTTTAGCAGATGCTATCAAGGCTGGTATAATTGACTCGAAAGAAGGTAGAGTTAGAGATCCAATAAAAGGTGACAAAATATCACTCACCGATGCTTCCGAAAGGGGACTAATAGTTCCTGCAAAGCGAAAACTCAGTTTACCTGAGGCTGTTTTCAAAGGCTTCTATGACCCCAAAACCGGGAAATTCTCACATCCTCAAAGTAAGGAAAAAATTCCAACTGATAGAGCAATCCGAAAACGTATGTTAGATCCTCAGTCAACTTTGGTTCACGTTGGTGGCAAAGTAATACCATTTGAATTTGCTGTTGACAGAGGTATAGTAGATGGTAGGACAGGCACTGTTTTGTTAGGTGATGAAAGGGTAGATTTCCGCGAAGCTTTTGAAAGGGGCATTTTGGTAGAGGTTCGTAAACCACTGTCTCTGATTGAAGCTATTGAGAAAGGTGTTTACAATGAAATTACGGGGCTCTTTATGGACCCACAAACCGGTAAGAAATACACTCTTATTGAAGCCATTAAAATGACTTTAATTGATCCTCACTCGGTTCACATTCAAGATAACAGGTTAGGTAAATGGGATAAGATTACTTTACCAGAATCGATAGAAATAGGTGTCATAGATAAAAAATCGGGCAAAATTAGAAATATAAATAATGAAAATGAAGAAATCAGCTTGCGGAAAGCTTTCGAAATCGGCTTACTGGTAGATAGCAAGGCACCTATAAGTTTACAACGTGCGTTACATCAAGGTCTGTATGATGACAGTACAGGTAAAATTATTGATCCAGCGACTAGTCGTAAAATTACCTTACACGAAGCAATTAGACGATCCATTGTCAGTCCAAAATACCTCTGTTATTTCGACAAAAAGTCAGAAAAACCATTAACATTGGCTGAATGCTGCCGTAGTCAAATTATTGATAGGAGAAGTGGCAAATTTGTTGAACCTGGATCAGATATGCAAGTGCCTCTCTCGGAGGCCATGAGCTTAGGTTTGATAGTTGATATCGAAAGTGCAGGTTTCACTTTGTATGAGACATTGGCTATGAACATGTATGAAATTACGGAACATGTATTTGTACATCCCGTTAATGAAAGAAAAATATCGCTTAAGAATGCAATTGATGAAGAGCTTGTTAACCCTGAAACATCGATAGTTAAGAATATTCCTTCAAGTAAGTATATGAAATTAACTGATGCTATAAATTCCGGTATCGTGGATGATAACAATAGTGTCTATGTGTTGCCAAACGGAAATCAAATAAATTTTGTAGATGCAAAACATCGCGGTTTAATAGTGACTTCCAAGAAAAATCTTAGTCTAGAAGAAATTATAAGAAACGGACTATTCAGAGCTGACAATGGAAAGATTGTAGATCCCAACACTAACGAATTTGTTGATCTCAGTAAGGCTATTGAAATCAATCTTGTTAACCCTGAACATACAATTGTTAAAGATAGCTCCACTAATAAATTCAAGCCTTTAGTTGTTGCTATTCAACAAGGTGACGTTGACGTGGCTAAAGGTAGGGTTCTCGATACAAAAGCTAAGAAAACCTATAGCTTGGACATTGCTTTCGATAAAGGTCTCCTTGTTACAATTATTCAGCCAATCACATCACAAAATGTCATTAGGCGTTACGTATCCGATTCGGCTGCTATAAAAGAACCAATACTCAGGGAGTTTACGTTAGATGAGGCCATTAAATATGAGTTTATCGATCCTCAAACCGCTCTAATCAAAGACCCACATAAAAATAAGTACATTCCGCTTCAACTAGGTATCGCCGAAGGTGTAGTTGATAAAAATGCTAAAGGGTTATTCGATCAAAGTGGGCGATCACGTACACTCTGTTTCACATTCGAAAATAGTTTAATCGTATATATTCGTGAACCACTCACTTTCGAACAAGCTATTGAAGGCGGGCATCTCAACATCAGCACGGCCCGGTTTACCGATCCACAATCCGAGGAAGTGTTGACTATTAAAGACGCTGCCACCCTGGGCTATGTTGATTCGGACACGGCGCTTATAAAAGATAATCTCAAAAAACGATTGATCAAACTGCCCGAGGCTTTCCGTAAGGGTCTCATGGACGCCGACAAGGGTAATATCTTAGATACAGAAACGTCTAAACTGAACACTTTGGGCGCGGCGATCGAAACCGGCCTCCTCATGACGCCCAAAAAGAGTTTCACACTAATTGAAACGTTGAATTTCGGTATTTACAATCCAACAACTGGCGCACTGAACGATCCGTTTATAACGACAAGTGTCATGGACCGTAAGAGGTTGACGCTCGGCGAGGCCATACAGCAGGGTATCGTCGATCCATCCAGCACTGTCGTCAAAGATCCGGAAACTGGAAAAATATTGCCATTGGTACAAGCTATAGACAAGCAACTGATTAATTCCGCTGAAGGCAGATTGGTTGTTGACCAAGAAAAGAATATCAGTCTCGATTTAGTCAAAGCCCTTAAAAAGGGCTACTTACTGCCAGCAGAAACGAGGGTGAGTTGAATTATTGTTTCATTAACGCTTAGATGTTGTGCTTCTTTAAGCGGAGGTGTCGCTTTACATTTCCTTTTTTCACTTTCAATCAATTGGTGATCTTATCTTATCTGAAGCGTATTATTATTATAGCTTAAACATGGCATGGCACGACACCCACGAGACTAGTGTCAAGACTGGGTTATAGGCTATGTGGTGAAGTCACAGTTCGTGGCCTACACTAATATAAAATTATAATCATAGTTACTCATAGTGATTTGATGCTACCTATAACTTAAGTCATCCTTGAATTTGGATCGTGTTTTTTTTGTGTAGTTTACTTGCACGTTTTGTATAATAGATTTTTTTTTTAAGTTCTGTCAAGGTTGAATATATTTTTCGTACGCTTGCTAGCGAAGCAACGTAAATGTCGAACATTTTTCTAATCGGTATGCGTATTCGTAAGAGCACATTAAGAAATCTTGCTTGCGTTTTATTACTTCAAAAGTAAGCGTACGGTTAGTTGACTTGAAGATTTTTATTATATTACACATACATACATATATGTACATGTGATCATGGTTTTTGCAATTTCCATCGTCGACCGAACAATTTATAATTTAATGCGGGGGATACTTGCTGCCTTTTGAACTTTTCTTACGTTCAATTTTATAAGTAGCTGATAATAATATAATTTTGTAATTGATGTCTTGTGCCGTTCATAGATGCTTAAGTTTAGAGTAAATCGCTCGACAATTGTCGGTTTTCAATGCAATGTATTAGAACATTAGAAGACCCGAAATATTCATTGTTTACAATCAGCTATTTCAGGGCTTCAGGACAGTAAAAAATCGTCCGTCGATCGACGCGTGGAAAACTGATGATTGTAACGTAGCGAATTTGTGCTTACATAGTAATAAGGCTCGATGTATGTTGTTTTTTATTTCCAGCCGTTGCCTGCGATGCTAAAGAGCCCTTTTGAGCTAAATCGTGAATGCTTGCCTTTGAGGGATCATATTAACGACGATTTTACGAACCATCAACCGTATCGCCAAATACCTAACATCCATAATCACTCTGTGCTAAGAACTTTACGAGACGCGCCGACGGACCACCGTAGGTAGTCCCGGCCGTTGAAAGGAAACAATGTGCTTTTACTCGTTTGCCTCATCATTAAAAAATTACCAATAACCAGCTACTATGACAGCTGTTGTCGATATCTAGTTGAAAGGGAAAAAAATGAAGCTTCTTCTTAGCATTTCCCCTATTTATTGTCCCAGAATGTTTTTACGTTCCTAAATACTCATTCCTTGGACACGTGCTCACATTGCGGAATGCATGACGAAAGCTAAGCTATCGTGCCGCCGACTGCGACATATGCGGCGAGCACTCGCGACGCAAACATTCACAATATCCATGAATGGGTAATACATTATGTACCAACACAGACACAACAAGGTAGTATTTATAATAATTCATTATCGTCTTTATTTAAAAAAAAAAAAAAACAAGTCTCCTCCACGTGAGATATTATTTCATTATTTATCCGTTATCTTTGTTGTATTCATATATTAGTTTGTTATATTCACATAAAATTCCAATGAAATAAGATCTCATTAGATACCAAAGTATAAAATCGTTCGATTTCCTACAACTACATGTACAAACTTCTATATCTTCCTGTTGTTTATATATTTATCAAACGAAACGTCTGTTTGTTTGTTGTTTGTTTTGAAAGTTTTCAGATATTACAAAAAAGGTACTTTGACTCTGTTATTCTTTTTAACAATTAATTCTAATTCGAAAAACTTTACTAAATATTGATGATGATACAATTGGACATTATACTTTTTGTTACCTTTATATTATACAAATGCAACCGTCAACTCGAACGTTCGAAATGTTCCCGAACGTTCGGAATGTTCTCGAACATTGGAAATGTCACAGAACGTTTCAAACATTTTCGAACGTTCGAAGCGTCTCGACGTGTGCGTTTCCGTCACAGCTTGCATGTATCGCTTTTTGTGCATGGTATTGTGTCTGTATGTTCTAATATCAGGTGTCCGCCACGATTGGACCGGTCGTGTGTCTCGTCACATTCACGCGCTCTATAATTGGCTGTTTATCGTTTCGCCTCTCTTTGTGTTTTCAGGATGTCTTTGCTTTCTATCCGCGTAGTCTTGTTGCCCTAGTGTAAGCTTTATTCACAGGTACCTCGGGCGATAGACTTAGTCTGACTCTGATTGTGAGCTGCCCTAAGTTCTTCATCTGTCCGTTCCACTTTTGTGTATATATTATGTTATGTAATCTATCGAAATTTTTACAAAGAGCGTTATGGGATAAAAATATGCCTCTCCCCAGATGTTCACTGTTCAAATGCACTGTAAAATGGAATGTTTTGTTGTTAAACGTTGTACAGAGAGAGAAAGAAAGAGTTGCACTGCAATAGTAGATATAGACGCGATGTAAATTTTGCCAAACGCACCCGTAATTGTAAACCCTTCATTGGGCTCTGTAAATAAACTTCTATCGTCTAAGTCACGATGTCACACTGATACAATATTTTTGAACGTTTAGCAAGCAGTCGAAGAGAAGTACAGGCTTTGCGACGAGACTCTATCGAAGTTGTTGGAATGGATCGCCATCGTCGAAGAGAGGTTGGCAAACCAGGAAGCGGCGAAGGAAGAAGTGGACGAGCTCCGCAACCAGATCAACATTCTGAAGCTGATCAAAGACGACCTAGAGAGCCATCAGCGGCAAGTGTCGGCGTGCGCCGACCAGGCGAAGCAGCTGCTGGTATCCGGGGGCGACGTGCTCGCTCCGCACGAGGTAAAACACCAATAATCCAATCTCATTGAAACAAGAAAGAGTAGCACTTTAATGGTTTGCGTTTTGCAGCCAAACATTCTGACATTCTACTGATTGCGT
>DVPR01000348.1:0-14538 GCA_018239345.1 Oxynetra stangelandi
AGAGAATGGATGATGAAAGAATGACGAAGAGGATATACAACGCGAGTGTTGACGGACGTAGGTGTCGAGGGAGGCCAAGGCCCTCTTATCTCGACCAAATAGGTCGGGCTCTAGAAGATGGGATAGTCAAGAGCCTC
Source organism: Oxynetra stangelandi (assembly GCA_018239345.1). Taxonomy (NCBI): domain Eukaryota; kingdom Metazoa; phylum Arthropoda; class Insecta; order Lepidoptera; family Hesperiidae; genus Oxynetra; species Oxynetra stangelandi. The sequence goes on from DVPR01000348.1 coordinate 138, forward strand.
TGAAACCGGCGTGTGTGTATGAAGAGACTGATGAATGTAGACGAAGCACGTCTGGTTTGCATGGACAGAGATGTTTGGCGCTCCGTGCTCTCTGCCTACTGCGCTAGGGACCTGGGGTGACGGTTATTTATTTATTTATTTACCAGTACTGAATACTATAAAAAAATTCGCATAGACGCAGTTTAGTTAATATATATGCTTTACACCATCACAGCTATGCTGAAATCCATTGAGGGAAAGCAATTATATATGAACACATGCCTTTCTAACTGCTAATAGTATAATAGTAGAATAAGAGAAGTATTTTGTTAAAATCCGTAAAGAAAAACAGATAATCAGATAATACTCCTTGAATTTCCTTAAGATAATAATTAAAAATAATTTCCAACTTGAAAAAAGTTCCCGTGAGCAGGATTCTATTGAAAATAAGTCTAAAAGGCAATAATTAATTAAAATTAAAATATTTAGTTTATTGGCACAATTCGCTTAAAACGGTGATACCAAACAAATAAAATATTTTTAAAGGGTTATCATAATATAATTTTCTTTGAAGCGATAATGATAAGCGTTAGATAATATTTCATCAACATGCACACGTCACAAATGGCCTCGGTATTGAAATAGTGTGTATATAATTTTTATAGTTGCGTGTCATTTTAAATTTTTATATTTTCAAGCTATACATTTGAATAAGATGATGTAAAGGACAACCTAAATCTACGTTAAATGTGCTATATGACTAACATGTATTTAACGGGATCACGATCTATTTATGCTGATCAAACTAACTTCACAAATAATCTATTTCTTTTATATCACGGAAATTTAACATAAATTGTTCACAATAATAGGTATCAAATAGAAATTATTTATGAAATATGGTATAAATAATTTTGCACTTTAACAAGAATAACGCGCCAAAGTTTGCTTCGCTGATTACTATAAACGGTATTTTAATATAGAACTCTAATTTCAACGGAATACAAAGTGACATAACTCACATCCGGTGCGCATGAAACAAAAATCCCTCTCTGATACATTCATTATGCACGATATAAGCAATAAAACGTTGTCCCTTAATTGTGCTCAGTAATTATAAGAACACAAGAAGCGGTGTTTATAATTAAAACGAATGAAGCATTGCTACACTCTGCACTTTGGTCTAGTGATGTAGCTCTAATGAGCCACTTGCTAATTAGAGAATAAACAAGCCGGATACGGGATTCTAATTGGCTTTTGGGACAACCATGTCGCCCGCTGCACGAAAGCTCAACTTATATTTTTAAAGTCTATGTCTGGATCAGATTACTGTTTTTTTTCTTTTTCTTTTTGTTAAGCTATTATTATTTAAAGACGTCTTTGATATTTAGATGTGCTTGTTAAAATACGATAATTACGATATATGTCGCATAGAATAGTTAAGGATCGTATGAAATTTTATCATTTATAAAAACAAAGTTGAATCATGCAGATTATGTAGAAGTATGTTTTTGTAATATTGGACATATCACTTTTCTCTCCACATGAGACGGGACTACACAGACAACAGAATATATGACAAATATAAATAGATAAGGCTTGATGAACATGTATATTTAAATACTAACATTCGATAGTAGCGTTTTCATTATTACTCGTTTTAGTCTTGTTCGTTTTACCACATTCGACATTGACACGGAGAAAACTATGAAAAGCTTTAAGAAAACCAATTAATGATTTATGAATTGATAATACCAAGTAAATATCAGAGCATTCGCTAACAAGAGCAAGTTATTGCTTATTGTAAATGTAAAATATCAAAAGTAATAAATTATGTTGATCACATAAATGATATTTATAATATTTTTTCCTAGTAATACATAAACATGATAAAAGGAGTTCAAGGATAAGCTCAACTATGTCAATTACATTTAGGTATATCACTGTTTTATATATTTGGGAAAAACAAATGACTCTCTATTATATTTGTTGGTTTGACAACGATTTTATAAATTAATGTATTTCTAAATTCCATTCATAACATTTTTTTCCAATTTTTTGATAAATTAATTTAGCTGTCCACTTATTTAGGTAAAAATATTATAACTTACAGATGTCTAATAATATTAAAATAACTACAAATCCAATTAACAAAACGAAACCAATATCTGTATAAAATCTCGGTATATATTTGACTATGAGTCATTCCATTCCGCGATATTTACTGACCTAAAGATAAAAATAATTATGTATTTTTCTTAAAAATACTATTACGATAACGATAACAAAATATAGGACGTGAATCTGGAATTTCATACGTTCAATTTTTTTTTCTTTTATTTACCATTTTGTGACCTACTCATTTAAAGATATAAAATTCTTAAAAAATCGTAATTGCTAAATCCAAATCCAAAATAATCCAAAGATAAAAGCAAGTTTCAGAGATAGTTCAATGTAATGATCGAATATTTGATAACATGTATTTATAGAAAAAAAGATACTACTAATAAATAAAATATTGACACTCATTTATATCCTGATAGCGGGACTAATAGCTGAATAATAATTAAAAATATCGAATAAGATATATAGGTAAAAATAATTTTTTGGATAGCAAACAAACTTTACCAAAACAATAATGAAAACCAATTTCCACGAATTGGAGACTAATGACTAATAAGACAATATTTTTACCTGTTTAATTAAAAGTTCACATAATCAATTTTTTATATTTTTCCCTTACCTAAACCTATCTATTTAATTTTACCACATGTATGGACAATATGATATTTTAATTAAATATATATTTTTTTCATATTTTAATCGGTATTTCAAAATGTATTAGTGTAAACATAAAAGAACGCTTTGAAAGTGACCAATGACTACTCTTTTGCTTGCGGACGGACATTCTTTACATGAAAATATCGTATTAAAAATAACACATGAAATTACTTTGCATTCATGGGAGCTTCCCTGGTACCCCAGGTTATTTTTTATGGTTTCCCAAAGACTACTACTACTTGTGGAGATCATTAAGCGGACTCTTCAAAGCTGTCGCCGCATTACACTAATTGACGCAATTAGAGGGATTGCCGAACGGAAATAAAAGTCGGCTCACCTTCATGAAACGCCGGCCCCGCCAATTAGCCTAGCTCGTAATTAGCCTCTTCAGAACACTGCCGGAGCTAATCAGTCTCTTTGCACGGTTAGGAAAAATCACTGCACAACGCAATCGTGTTCATATTTCATATGCGCCCGGAAACCATTCGTCACGGCACCGAAAAGTTTTCGCGATCGTATTAACTGAGCGACGTGCCACGAACTCGAAAACGTATAATCGCCACCACCGCTGGGAAGCGAATGAGCGGGAGGCAGACACGCTACTCTAGGCGGGGAGTGATGCCCTTCTTTTTCCCCATACAAAAGCTTCCATCATTACGCACATATTCGCAACAACGCGAGCTTGCCGCTTAGGACGTTCTGCGCCTGTTCCGACGTTTAACGCTGTAAGTGGGCAGATTGTGTGGTATTGCATTTAGGCCTAAATAAAACTGTTACTGAATCAAATAATGACCAGACGATTGCTCTTGAACTCTTTTATCCATTGGATATTATTGATTGCTAGTGTATGCAAATGTCAGCTTCAAAGATAGAAGCTGAAATATATCATTTTTATATCTAAGTAGAGGAAGCAATTAGTATCAATTTATGTACCAACAATCAATTAGTTTTAACTCCTATATGCGTTTTATGTGGAAATATTTTAATTGTAAAATATATATTAAACGTCATTTCGTAAAAATCTAAATCACAGTAAAATACATATTGCCGCAGTTTAACTTATTTTACGATGTTGCCTTGTTATCAACCTCTTCTTACACGACTACCTCTACATCGATTTAAATTACTAACAAAGGGGTGCCATAAAAATGATTTATTGATTCGAGCATAATAGATTCAATTAATATCTCAAGTGAGCATTATATATTTAGAATTATGTGATTGTCATTTAAATAATAATACGGTTCACTTAATATTTTGCCTTAGTAAAGTGATTATAAAATATTGTTGGTTTTACATGTTATAAATAATGAAAATTAAAAGACGAGGACATGCAGTTATGAATGCGTACCTACATGGCATACAGAATAAATTTTTCCTTTTTTCATTTATAGAAAGGTATGGTTAATTTTGAAAAATTTAATCATTTTAAAATTGGTTTTTTATTTTATTTAAATTTAAAAGGCAGCAAATATCAGATACTAGACAGGTAAATAACTTAAAGTTAACATAGCATGCATAGAATTTGTTGTCTTTTTTATCAGATAGTTAATTTAATGAACTATTGATTTTGGTCGTTTCATTGTGTACTATATATATACATATATATAACCCTTACATTCCGATGCGGGAAGAAATATTACGATGCAGTTCGTTCTAAAACTTGACATAATAATATGTATTTATGATGATTGAGTTTTTATATTATGGTAAAATATAATTCTATAAGTTTTAATGTCATTTTAATCACTTTTTTGTTATTTTATAATAAAAAATGTATTAAAAAGTTCACTTACACTTGACCTATGAGAAAAATTAAATCCACTTTAAAATTAACATAAATAATTCCTTAATTTGTTATTTCGAAATTTCGGTTGCGTAATGTTTGGTTACTTAAATATTTTTATAGCAACATATGTATTATAATTTCAAGGGGACGGGAACATGGCTATCGTGAAATATCTACGACATAGTAGTGTAGTGCATCAAAATTATCCGATCGACATAAAGAGGATACGTACTCGTACCTACAGCAATATAGAAATGGAACGAGTGTCTGCTTTGTGCGTGGTCCTCTATAGCATACCTCATTAATCTATTAGAAGTGACACGTACACAGACGTCAATCTGACCTTGCTAACGTCGTACGCGTATGTGAAACAGGGATACGTATTATATCGCGGGGTGCATCTATAAATCAACAGAACTCAACTAAACACGCACGGGTTACATTGACGGAATTATTCTCCATACTCCCTTAATTTATTGCCGTGTAACTCGAAACATGATCGCTCACAAATCACGAGTTTTCAGCGCCATTTTGTCGCTACTCGTTTGAAATAGCCGCCTTGGATAGGGTGCTCAAAGTTTTTTTCTAATACACAAACACTTATAAACATATAAAATAAAGCATTATGATTATATTAAGGGGCATATAAAATAAAGCATTATGATTATATTATGCGTTTAAGGAAGATAATATCAATAAATACTTATAGATACTTTTTATAATGTTCTGAGTATATTTAGTCATAATGAATATCTTCATAAATACTAAGAATATATAAAACTAACCAACTTATTACTTAACCAATCATTAATTTCACTAATTTGTAAAATTATTTCAAAACATCAATATTGAATTCTATTACAAAATGCTTAAGCAAAAATAGTTAACACTTTTAAAGGAATCACGACGGCTTAGCGGAATTCTAAAAAAAACGGCTCAGCATTTCCGACGCTTCTATTGAATTCTACTTAAACCAATTAATCACTCTTATCGGTTGTTTCCTTGAGTTTTTCGGGCGAGGGATCGATCTGACCATTGAGCTTGTGTTGAGGGGTAAACGGCCACCATTGTGAACCATTACGGCTATTGTTGGCAGCCATTGTATTGTAAACTGATGATGGTAGCGCCCGCGGTTCATAAGCTCACGATTAGTCTTCATGCGTCCATGTCATTGGGATTTTGAATTAAGCTCGTAACCTCGTACGTATGATATCGACCAAAAAAAATTTATGTGAGAAATATTTTTTATAATAATCCTATCAGCAAAATGTGCCACCCAATTTTAACCAAAATTATTCCGGCTTTGTTTAATTAATAAATATATATTATAGTTGGGATGAGTAAGATATCATCATAAGGTATACATATATCATAGACGATGACACGAACATACCATCCGGCTTTATTCAGTTATTGTTTTTTTTATATAATCGAATTAATTCAAAGCAAAATGTATTTATTGTGTAAGCATTTTTTTAAAATATTATTTATTGTTAATTATCGAGTACCCATTAACAATTTGAGAGCGTGCACGAGCTGATGAGTTTAGAACCTAATTAAGCGTTCGGCGTTCCGCTGATAATTGCAATACTTCTCTTACCCTTCCCGCCACACTAACCCGTGCACCGCACGATAGCTGGAATGTACCGGTGCGGGAATAATTGATACCCGAGTGAACCCTATACCGAGGATTTCATGACCGGCATGTTTATTAGCTCTAAGCAGGGAGGAACGTTCGCTTTGATTGTACCTATTGGCAATGCTCAAACGAAATTAATTGAAACTCGTATGCACTCTAAAGCATTGCATTACATACCAGATTTCATAATAAAGAAATTTATAAACAAAAAATATAGAACGCAACGGAATATTAAAACTCAATTTTATTTTGAAACCAATTTTAGTTAAGGTCTTAGAAAAAGTATAGGAGCACTCATTTGATGCGTTCACACATATGTATTACGGCAGCGGGCTACTATAGATAGTAGAAGATGAAGACAGATGAAGATCTTCATTATCATCTTCAGCCTATCTGAGTCCAATTCTAGACTTCACAACCGCCTAAGGGGCGCCATTGCGCCCTTCAAGATGGTTCTAATTAGACTGGACAAAGATGATATTAACATTTACCCTGATATGAAATAATAATAATAAATATGTGGCTTTCAATATATCTGGTTATTTTTATTTCCAACTTGACTCTGTTACTGAGATACAGCTCGTTCTATATTACACTGCACTGCAAAAACTATTAAATTCAAAACGCCTAGTCGATTTACTGTGACGAAGATTTGCATTCTATATCCCGGCATATACAAGATTTTAACAGTTATAGACCGATCGTAACATATTTTAAGCTGTGATTGAATTTGTTTTAGTATGTTTCTGTATATACGTGAAAATACTTTCGCAGAAAGATAATACACAGAAAATTACTAATTAAAATAAAACTACAACTGAACTACAACGGATATATTAAAAAAATAAACTTTATTAAGCACAATAAAATAGTGGCGCTTTCATCATTTTTCTAGCGTTTTATCAAATAATGAAGCAGTTTAATACTCACGCGAACTGAATCGTCACGTGACGCTCCGCAGCTGTCAGATTTGACGTATTTAAGCTTTATAAAGTAACACCTGGATAAAATCAGTCCTTATTTAGCGTGCACATTTATTTATTTATGCACATACATGAAGTTTGTAGTGTAACTACTAAGTTAATGGGAAGAATAGATTTTTAGAAGACTTAAGTATACGTAGGTAAATGAGCAGACAATCATATCGTTTTATATCTCCAGTTCGTTCCACTAGCCTTCAAATATTCACCAGGCGAGAAATTGCACCTGAAGCATTCCAGATAGACTTTAATATTTAGGCATAAGTTCGAACGATTTGCAACAGTTGTTTTCCTCCAAATTCATTTTACAGCCAACCGTATAATAATATCAAAAGCTTAAGTTTAAATTTTAAAAAAATGTCTAGAAAAGACAAATTACTCTGTAACATCTGAATTTTGAAGCGTACCCCGTAATAAGAAAATGATGGCATGTAAAACGATTCCAGCTGCCAAGTTCGCGCTACCTATTTGAATTTTGTTTACTCAACTTGTTTAAGCAACACGCCTCCAACGCTGAATTAAGCTGATTTTAATTCGCCGCCTTAATTATCTTAAAGAACTTAGCAATTTGAAAATTAAACCCGAAATAATTTCTCGTAAATTATGCTGCAAATTTTAACATAAATGTTACGTAACGTTTCACGTTGTGTTGCATACCGAGTTTGATTAATAACACCAAAAAATGTAAAGTAATCAAAAAATGAGATCGTAACAAATTAGATTAAGTGGGTTCAATAAAATGTTTGGAACTGTGTCAGTGAAGTATCAAGTTAATTTTAATTTTGGTATTTGAGATAAGTTAAAAAGCCACTAGTCACGTTGTGACACCCTGCAGAGTAATAACCATGAACGGAATTGTTACAGGCCACTGATAATATCGCCAAGATTAAGTAACAGATCTATGGGTTTTTGTTATACTTGTTGAGAGTTGTACGTGAGATCGCCTTTTCACCTTATATTATCATTTTTCCTCTGACTTACTACTTTAAGGACCGAGTACATTTATGGCATCTGCAGGCGGCATTAATTTTATTAGTTTATACTGTTTGTAATAAGGATTACTTGGTATTACTAAGTATATTATTTATGTTTCCGAATAGTATACAGCGCACTTACTCTTTAAAAGACCATTTTGCCTATTAATCTTCTCTTTGAAAGGTATATTTTATAGAACCAACGAGCACATTATAAACAATATTACTTCATAATGTATACTTAATTTGCTTAAAACATGATGAACCCGATATTGCCATACAACATTATTGCTATAAAACATGTTTGCCATTTTTTCCCCAATAATATCCCTATATATAGAATATTAATCTTCATCGAATAAAATTACTTATAATAATGTAACACACTATTAACTGAATTTTTGCGGAACAATTCTCATTCAACAATTATTCAATCAGAATTTTCAAAATACGCGACCCAAAAATAACTGACCTACTTATACCGGTTTAACTAACAATCATAGTAAAAAATTTGAATTCTCATTTAATCGTAAGTTTTTCCACCCTTTCGAAATCTGATTTAACAATTTTACGCTACAATAGTTTTTTTCTGACCTTGCCTTTCCATAATAACAATAGCAAAGCAATACGATCGTGATCGTACGAAGAGCTAGGCCCAAATAGGTCGATTAAAAAAATATATTTTCCTTCTCTTTGCACAATTATTAGATGTCGAATAATTACTACCGAAAATCAATAGCGAAAATAAAAATAGATTTGTAAATTAGCCTAGTTATATTTTTAACATAACAATATACCAACATGTCCAAAAAAACACTTTGTGGTTTCTTTAGAAACGGTTCATTACGACAATTTAATAACCATTACGTATAACATCTTTCACGTTTAACAATTTCATCGTCTCCATAAATTGCAAATTACTAAAGAAAGTTTTGAGCAATTTCTTTTATTGATCTTACTGCAACCGAATAATAATTCGCTCAAATAAAATTTGAATGTAACGTCTTCGTAACAAATCTGTAAATCGTCTAGTGGGATTATACTAATGAGATCAGTTACCCTAGCGACGCCGTGGCGTGGAGCCATGGGAAAGGTAAACATGAAAAAGATAGGGGCATTATCCGAGTAATTCAAAAATTAGTCTGATAGCTAATAACCGTACCGTTGAGCATAAATAAGTAAAAAATGACTTAATTTTTCTCTCGAACTTTTGGTTACTAAATAATAATCCCAAAAATTGTGTAAATTTTTACCCTTAATGTTCTCACAGTCTTCAATAGGAACATAATTTCAAATTACATAAACATTCACCGTGTTATGGTCATCTATAACTGATACCTCGAAATCATTAACCGTACCAACTAAATTTCAATATCGGTGTTAAAAAATGAAATCCGGTATTTGTTTCATAAAGCACAAGCTGTAATCAGAACCGAATGAGTTGTCCCTTCGCCGCAGCCCAATCGGCCATTCAGCACGCGGCGTTGCCATAAAATTAAATAAATCCGTTATTTTTCAGGCTGAGAAATGTGCGGTCGGCCGCCGGTCAATCGGCCGGCGCGATAACGGCGCACATTTGTAAAGATTTCGCTGGCCTCGCCGCCCGAGACTATTCGCCTGCACAGTAGCCATACGTTTATGTAGGCATTCTAAGCACTAGAAATGACGACCTACTCTTATTTTACTTTATATTGACTGGCCCGTTGGTGCAGTGGTTAGTGAACCTGACTGCTGCGCCGGGCGTCGTGGGTTCGATCCCCACGCGGGACAAATATGTGTGTGATGAGCACAACTATTTTTCTGTGTTCTGAGTGTAAAACAAAAAAATATATAAATATATATTACTAAGTATATATGTAGTTTATCAGCCGTCTGGTTGCCATAACACAAGCACTGTTTTAGAGCCTACTTTGGAATCAGATAGCCGTATGTTAATTGTCCCAAGATATTATATTATGTATTTCATTTAGTAACTTATATTATAAGTTAATTCATTACATAATATTGTGCGTTTCATTAATATTTGAATGGTGGTGACCTTGTGTTCCAGATCCAACTGCGAAGACGACGCAGCTGCTGCACGTACATACCTGTACCGCTATCGTTGGGCAGCAAAGCTAAAAATATGTTCCGGTTGGACGGGTGCGGTGCGCGAACTCACGGAGACACACAACGTCATTGTTCCTCAGGGGTAGAAACACTGTACATACTCGTATATTACTAATGTTCCAATATTTGAGTCACTTATTGGATGATCGGTATCTATAAAATTATGATAAAAACATACTAAGAACATTAATCCTTGTAACTGGCAAGGCAAGTATACACCACCGTATTATGAATTTTAGACCGTTATTCACCGATAATTACAACCTACACATTTGAATGTATTACACAAATGATCTGAAATAAAAATGAATACTTTTAATATAATATAAAACTAAACGAATACTACATACAATGTAATATAAAATAATTAAAATCTGGCGGCATGGAACGTCTAGCATTTTCATTACTCACCGCCCCAGCCTGTTACTAGTGCGGATAATCTGGGAATAAATGAAAATTGATTTTAAGATTGTGTGTCGTGAGCCTCTGGGCGTTGACAAATAATACAGCTTTGCTCCCGCGCTTTCGCATCTAATGGAGCCCTGTTTCTTTTGTTTTGTTTTTGGGTAGTAAGTTCATTTGAAATGTGTAACTGGTAATATTATAATATAATCAAATACTACCTCATAATATTAGATACACTATGTTAAAATTGGTAAATGTAAACTTTAAACTTGAAAGAAATACTTGCTTCTATATAGCACCGAATATCATTTATAGTTAATATTTTTAAATATTCACCAACAGTCGCTCACCAATATGGTATATGTATGATAAACATCTTTAACGTACTAATGAGACTAGTGAGTCCATACGGTTTTCGCATTATTATAGGGTTAAAATTTATTTAACTTTTTTATATGTCACGTAATCTAAAAAAGAATAGAGTACAAGAATGACGTTTCCAAAAATAAATGATGTATGCAAACGCTGTCATTGGTATAATTGATTAAACTCTACCAAAAACGATTCACAGGCGGCATGAGGGTGTCAATTAGCGGGGGGGGGGGGGCTATGGCTACACGTGACGTCACTCATCTGCATCACATCCACCGCTGATGCAAATTTAAACACACTTTAAATTCTTCTTTTTCAACGCTCATTTTTTTCCTGAGCGTCAGATGTTGCTTCCAAATAAGATTCTAGTATAATGCTGATGGTGATTACGTTTTCATATCTTAAATTTTAGGGAAGTGAACGTATACGTTTCTGAAGTATCTATGTACATGTAGATAGTTTTCATATACATATACATAGTCAAAATAGACACATTCATATTAAATGAACATAACTACCCAAATAAAACTGCTCCCAAAATACAAATGCTACGAATAAATTACAATTGATATTATAAAAATAGCTGTAAATATGAGTCTTTACTATACCACGCTGTTCTTCGGATTAGCAAATTTTTTACTAGGTATGATTTTTTAAATTACATAATATAGCAATTTTTATAAAAATGCCATAATACTTAGCCTTGCTTAATGAAGTCCAAATTGAATGTATTTTAAAATAAAAAAGGCATACAAAATAAAATAAAAGTTACGATAAAACATTATAAAATATAAATAAATATTCTTATATAATTTACTCCGTTCATAGGAATAGTAATCGAATACGCGTGTCGATTTGAAGTTTTCAAACAATTAGATCACGAAAGTCACAATTAAAAGTTCCCCAATTTATTACAACCCATTTCCAAGTGGGATATTCGAATCACGTGAGTGGAGTGAAATTGTGTTCACGATAGATAAATTAAATACGCATTACGGACGAGTGACGCGCTCATTCATTGAATTATATAAATGGTTCGACGGCACGGTGACCTGAGCTAATTCAATGACGAAGAAATTATGCAGCGTGAACGCATTACTTCACGAAACTAATTGTGAAAATAATAAAAGGTTGCATAATAATACAAAAAAAAAGAAGTTTAAATTCGTGGGAATTTAACGCTGTGTAATGAGTAGCGTAAAAAATTCCTTTTACTGTTCAATATTGTAAGAGAAGAGGGATATGATTAAGTTTGGGGCTTAATATCCGGCGGGAAGGCGCAAGACATAAAATGCAGTATGAGACATAAATAGGGCTGCTCAACATTATACCATATATCTATGTTTAATTTCAATGTTAAAGTACAAAAATATTATTGATAAGTATGTAATTTTTTTGAAATTAATACGTAAAACTAAATTAAAATTTATAACTAACATAAAAATATAACTGTTCACAAAATAATTAAATATAGTTTAGGCTCATCTACTGATAAAAACGAGTAAATACATAACTCTTAATTGTATTCTTAGACAAAGCCGAAAAGAGTTAGCTAAAACCATCTTTGGTATGATTATAAATAACATTTGTAATAAATATCTCTTGATATTTATTTTAGGATATTGTAACTATAAGGCTATGAAATCTATTATATTATGATTAAAAACAAAATAAATAAATAAATAAACAAAATGTTGGATTGTCTGTGTGTAGAGCGAAAGACATTTTTATTTTTTTTATTTACATAAACGTAGGACATACATCCTTATTACATTCATTGTCTACAATACAATTTGCATATAGTGTAAGATAACATTTACTAATAAAAGCAAACTGATACTGGCTCAAATGCTAAAATGACTACCTTAACAGAATAACGTATACACGAGACATTCGAGTCTCGGCGCAACTAACAGCTTAGTACAACCCTACTAACTTGCCACATCGACTGGCCAGGAGCAAATAGACGGGCATTGTAGCAGTAGGGTAGCGGCACCGTCGCCGAAACACTGCAATTTTCCGCCACACAATCGGACGAACAGCGCATTTTGCACCTTACGTCCATACTTTAATAGATGTTGTACATCTCGAAATTAAATACCACAACGTAGTTAGCACAGGAGGGACAGGGACGTGTGTATGACGTTATAAAACAAAATTGAAGCCACAAGGGCGCTCGACACGGATCTAATTAAATGATAAGAGCGATCTAAGATTAATGTCCCGTAGTAAAGAGATCACAGACTAGAATTCTTAATGTTTTTCATTCACATATATAGCTCTGTTCTCTAAAATCATGTATAAATTGGAAAAACTTAATAATATAATTAATTCTTTAAAGCTACACTCGTTATTAAATTACATTTAGCTATGTCTAATTCATTAAAAACATAAAAGGAGAAAAATTACTCTCATTCTGTATTCATTCTTACTTAGCTTGTAATTAATATGACGACGTCATTAGCGTAATTAAATTTGTGTCCTTTGTCTTTTTATTATAATAATTAAAGTGGTAAAATTGAGGTTAGTCGTTTCGGCAGTTATTACAATTAATTTTATTACTCGTATATCGTCTTCAGCCCACGTCAGTACAACATTGGGAATAAGTCTCTTCCAAGACGCGCCGTGGGACGCTTAGCAATAGATATTTAATAACATTCGTTTTTAATTTTCTATTAAAAGAAATTTTCAAAATCAACTAAATTGTTAACGTCGTATTTTCTTACCCATGAACATGAACAATGTTATAAGTCAGACTTTATTGTTTTATGAGTTAATATTTTAAGAACGTTTATTTCATAAATTTTGTATTATATTAAATATTTTACGAGTCAATTTTAAAATGGTATCCTTTAAAGGAGTACTCTTCGTTTCAATTTCGATCTTTGTTCAGGTTCAATTTACCTGTGCGTTCGTTAAATAGTGCATGGATATATGAGCGCCCGCTGTACGGAAACGTAACCTACTATAAACCGGACATGGTATCAATACGTGGAAGGAAATTTTACCTATGCTTCCAGCGCACAGATTTTCAACAGGCGCTGGCTGATTTTGAATCAGACAAACAGTCGCTTGGAGTCTCTGTTTTGAGTACGTGTCTTAATACGTAATAACCGGACCTATTTCAATCTGCTGCTTTATTTTACGAATCCAAAATGCCCCTATTGAACATACTTGCATACTTCTCAATCTGGTTAATAGATGTGACAATTCTATAGATCTTATAAAATACTTACGAGAAAATATCTGTACATCAGACCTTCTTCTTAAAAGTGGTTGTTCCCTACTATAACAGGTAACTCAAATATTAGTGCTTAGAGTTTTTATTTATTTCTTTAATTGTATGCGCGCTCATCATGAAATATCCGATGAA
>DVPR01000349.1:0-14538 GCA_018239345.1 Oxynetra stangelandi
GCGCCAGAGGAAGCGAGCTGGGATGGCGGGCGAAAATTGAGTTTGTTCCAATTTACGCGGGCGAGCCTACTCGACAGATTGATTCACACGCAAATCCGCTTATTGGATATTAAGGATCCAACAGGACTTTCAAAGTACAAAAGAATTATTTTCTGAGATTTTTATGCTACGTTTGTTATGTTTCACATGCTACACTTTGTTATTTATGCTTGAAAATTAAACTAGGTTTATTGGCTTTGTAATATTTTCATTTATATATGGAAATATAAAATGATACGATATAAGAAGGATGGACTTGAGCATAACAAATATCCAGAAACAGATATTCAATTTTAGAACTTAAAAAATACAAGTCTGAGGTGAAAATATTATTTGCGATTGTAAATGTTATTATAAACATCATTCCTTTAACGTTTAAAGAAAACATGAGCGAAAATGTGCTTGTTTAAAGTTCTCGATAGTATTCTCTAAGGCGTATGAAATTTACGAATCCTAATTCGGCTAGCGCGATAGATTATAGCTTAAAATCTCTGATTTTGCACGGAGCCCCGTTTCAGTCTGTTGATTTAATTTTATGTTAAAATATTGCACAGGCGGATTTCATGGAAGTGGAAATCATAGATTAATAGTTCCGTATAATCAAAACAATAACAATAACTTTCAGAAATAATTACCTTGGCGGCATGAGCAACGGTGACAAACATCTTGGAGGAACGTGTCGTGGGCTCGAAGGCGCAGGAGAGTCAGCCAGCGAAGCCAATGATCCATGGGCATGTGACGCTGCCCGCACGTCCAGGGAAGCAGCACGCAGAGGCGAGGGTGATCGGGGCAAGCACGTCACACCAGCTTCAAGGGTGCGACCGTCGGGCGCGAATGTCCGGATGGCCGGTGACGAACCGCGGTGGCTCTGCGAATAAAATACAGACTAAATTAAAATACTTCTTGTATACATTTGATATCTTACCTTGGAAATATCAATACTTTAACTGAAAAAAGCCGTAGTCTCGTTCTGAATTCAAGTGTGTATAAATTAATTCTGTCTGGCTAATTTATAGTAACGTGTGTTTTAGTTTTTTTTGTTATTCAAGTCATAACTTCTTCCCACGCTATCTTTCTCAATAATAACACCCATTAATGTCTACGTAAATTAATTTTTATTCGAATTTACACTGTGCCTAGATAGTCATAGATTTACCCGTAATTTTGTTAGTGATCATTTTATATTGTTTGCGTGAATATATAGTAAAGGTTATTCCTATAATTTGAATACACATTCACTGAGTATTGTTGTGTTCTGAAGGAAGTTAAATCAATCATTATGTTCACTGTACGATTAAACCTTGGCAGAAATTTGGAGATTATGTCACGTTTTGCACATTATTATTCATGGTTGTTTTGAACTTAGCTTCGAATCGCGTGCGTCGTTTCGATTATCCTTTTCTACACGAGGTATTTCATTGTATCGCTATTTGTATATCTCATATTACGATCTCTAATGCGAACAACGATCACGAACAAAAGTTCACAAACGTGTTCAAAGGGTCGGAAAATTTCCGTGAGATTAAAGAACAATTTTAGGAAAAACACAAAGGCTTGTACGAGTATGTTTGGAAATTTTTTCGGATGTCGGTGAGAATATGAAGGGGAATTTCCGAAGTTTTCACGGTAATCTGTACATTTGCAAACTGCATACGAAACGAGGGCGGGACTAGCTCGAACCTGTTTGGGTCTCATCATTAATTCTCTCAGTATCTTGCGTTTTGCATATTGAAATAGGAATTCATGAACGCTTTGTGAAGGGTGGAGCATATTAACTATACTGAGGTCATTAGCACCGAGCGGCGAACATTATGATTTATTTCGCTCATTAAACATTCTTGGCATAATCACATCTGAAAAGCGTAGCTTAGTGTCCACGACAAAGCCTTCTCCTTACCTACCTTTTATTACACAGTTGAAATATACTCCATTGTTTCATAATCACAAAGCGTATGAAACATAACTGCTGGCTTGGTTTAAGTCATTGGGTTTGCTGCAGAATTCTTGAGAGTATAAACACCAAATTCGTAATTAACTTGCATATTATAACGCTCTTCTACTAATTAAACGAACGCTAAAGCTGATTCCACCGTGAAGCAATTGTTATTAAAACAATTCATGTTTCAGTCAGAAGCGTGTGGTGCATAGTAGTAGCCTGTTGCATTAGACTCGACCATCTCATTTCAAATGCGCAGCAACACACCTATGACTAAATTTGTGTATTAAGGATACAAACTAACATACATATAATATACAGCTTTGTATTAACTATTTGATCCTAGCTCTCTCTTTTCATGGGTACATGTCGTCAGTGTTTAAAGTAAAAAAATAAGGAATTAGATTGGGTCCAGATATGTACATAGTAGTTGTCCCGAAGATATTCTGGTTGGTAATTGCTTCTTGAATATACTGATGTATGAATTGCGAGTGGTGCAGGAAGATGAAACAAAAGAACAGAAACGAGATTACCGTTGCTCGAGAGGTGCCGCTGTCGAGGCTGCTCTGCGACGATATGGAGGGAGTACGCGCGAGGCGAGCGTGTGGTAGCGACGTGGCGGTGCGAGTTTCGCTCAAAGGCTGCACGCGACAGTGCTCCTTAGGTATCAGCATTTCCTTTAAAAAATAATGCAACATATACACATGTACATATACAAAATGATTAATAATTAAATAAATAAGTTATCTTTGAACGTCACACATGGCCATCTGATCCTCTATTAGACATTTTGGCAGTGCCTGTGTTTTTATGACTATTCAGCTGATAGTCATATAAGTATACGAGTATAATTAGATACCTTTACGCTCAGGCACAGAAAAATGCTTGCGCCTATCACCCAAATATTGGTTCTGGGTGGGGACCTAACCAACGACTACCGGCTCAGCAGTCAGAATCGCTAAAACCTGTATCAACGGGCAAAGTGATCATGATTACATAGTCATTATATTTTTGTACGTATATCAACTATATTGTGAAAAGTATCAGATTAGCTGACTTAATTACTTGATTTTTATTATTCACAATAGCCAGTTGGAATCAGTTTAAGCAATCAATTGGATATGTTTGGATATTACGTATAAAAATAACTGCTTCTGTGATTTCTGCACAATATATGGACATAGTACCTACATGATTAGTTAGCGTGGAATGGAAAGTATTAGAAACCACGATCAGATGAGTTATTGCGCGTCCTAATAAATAGATTGCCCATTGTCACAGTCGCTGGAAAAAATATGGTAATCGGTTTGCTTATGTTATAATAATAGATACCTATATAGGTATACATGTATGTATGTACTACTACATGGTTTTCATGTATACATCCATAAATGTTGTACTCTGCTTTATTCGGTATGCTCGGGTGGAATAAAACCAACAAGAATATACGATATCAATGAGCTTTCTCAAATCTGCCAGAGTGCTTTTTGTCCACCCATCCCTTCTTTGCTGTGTTAACGTGGCCAACGTTCGGCTTGATTCGCCTTCTATCGTTCCAATTCGTAATGTGATTCCTGCGTCTCATCGAATATTCATTTGGAATAGCAAATGTCCTAATTACGAGTAGAATTCGTGAAAAAAAAAAACAATAAGCAAATTGATTGAGAAATATCTAAAAAAAATCTACGAAAATATGTTGAGTGTTAACGAGTTGATCGAATCGGGATGTTAACGGCCATGTCAACATAAATGGCACAGCTATACGTTTGCCGCTGACAGATTTTCGATGGCACGAATTGTTCGGAGTATTCCCAATTCAATCGCTATGCATTATTTTCATTTCCTAATTGCAGTATTTAAACGAGTTCATATTCTTTAATTTTTCTATATTTGATAAATGTTTTGATTATGAGATTATCGATTTATATGTTACTGCTTTTTGATAGTAATGTCATGTAATTGTACGACCATTGTTATATAGGTGAACAATATAACATTACTATTTAAAAATCATAATATAATTATAAAATCATACATATGCTTTTTATCATATAGTTTAGGAATGCTATCTGAAACATTCCAGGAACCGGCACTTCGATAAGCTTACTTATTTTTCAGAGGAAATACCTGTTTTATATGTATTTGTGGCCATGTCACCCATGACAACAAGATGTACATAGGTATTAATCAAGCACCGCTACGAAAATTATTTCTCTAGGGTTTTGCGAGGATCATAGAACATAAACTCGCATGCGACATATTGGCTAGTTCAATCATTTCTCTAACGATGTCCTATATTAGGCTATTTATTAGGAGTTACTTTTATATTGATTCGACTCTGACCCCAAATTAATATTTGTGCTCTACCCGCTTAGCAATTTCCAAGTTATGAATGAAGTTTACTATCGAATTATACATATAGTGAGGTTGGTATATATGACGTACCGAATATTACATGGAGCTCCTCGGGGGAATGCTGGCGGTTGTTCGGTGATCGAATTTCGAGAAAGGAATAGATTGCTTACCTCCCGTGCCTTATCATACACGTACAGACGCTAACTAAAAGGTCACGAGTTGCCGCCATGTTTCGTGAGTAGGTACCGTTGTGTTCGAATATTTAAATGTTACATTTGCGGCTCACTCAGTTCAACAGTCCTTTCAATTGTTAAGCTATGATTGAAATATTTGAAGTAAGATTTATCCGAATAACATTTGTTACAGTAAGATCGGCTTCCACGACGACATTACGGAATCATGATATCGCTGCAAATTTGTATCTTGTATCCAAGTTCAAAATCGATCACAGTGCACACGCGTATTTTTTTCATCCCCTTTAGTTGCAATTACAGTTAAGATGTTGTGATCAGTAATATAATTATATTTATCAATAATAATACATAAAATTTCAGACGACGTATTTCAGTTTGAAATCTAAAGTAACGCATCGGCAATGGATGTCTATGCCTGTTTAATTGCAAAGTGGAAATTGAAATAACCAATTGTAAAGGATACGGCGATGAAACTCAGAATCTAGGTTTACAATGCAGAAATATATTTTATTTTTGTAATGCAAATTGTATTTTTGTGTTGTAAACATTAATTATGCGAAACAGCCTAACTTACATTCCGTGTAATAGTTTAGACATTTTAAAACTCTTTATTTACTATGAACTCATTGTTATTAAAACAAATTATGTTACAGTCTTTAAAATGTACTCTCACGTATATGCTAGAGATGAACAGTTCTGAGCAACAGCAACACGCTTGTTATGAATTTCTAATATTAAACCTGCTAATAGATTAACCTGACTAATATATACTAATAATCCTATACTCACAATATTCAAAAAGGTCGAATATCATGATCAAATGTACCGCTTTTTTACAACAAAAAAATGTCAAAACTACTTAGATAATACATGAAAAATATCACGAGAGGTCCAACACACGCTTGTTGACAGGTTGAAATTTCCAACACGGCTCGAAAGAGGAAAACACGTGTTGAACGGTGCATTGAAAATTTGCTCTGGGAAAACATTGTTACATTTTTCTGTATTTATTTACCAACTCTCAAATGGAAATAATTCTACATACATAAATAAAATATATAAGCGTACACTCAGCAAGTTTCATGAGTAGGTACTAAATTAGTAATCTGCATAGTTTACATAATCATTAATAATAATTAACTAAACGCCCAATCGTTTAGTTTTTGAAGATTGTATTAAGAATATGTGTTGTAACACTTTATACCGCTTTTATAGCGTTGTCGCTATGACTGAAATTAAAAGAGACAGCTTCATTTCTTAATTTATAACATTTACGTATAAAAACAATGTATAGATCAATCTACACTAATTATCCATGTACACACGCGTCTAGCGTAGGGTAACAATGACATAGTGAATTCAGACTTGTTACGTTTGACAGCCAGCAGCCAGGCATGGCTTTACAATATTATGATCATTTTAAACGGTAAATATCACGCGATATAACGATAAAGATTATAACCACATGTATCTACTCAGCCTAAACTTCTTCTTAATTATATCTAAGGCAGAAAAGGTCTGGAAACCCGCACTTGTCTTAAACCAGATCATAATTAGAGTAATCCAGTGTCCAACAATGGAAAGATAAAATAGTTTATAGATGTATCTTATAAAATGAATATGTATAAATAAAAGACATTCAATTGTACAGAATGTATCACCATTAGAGGCCTTCGATATCACCAGGTAGGTTGAGTTTGTCAACGCAAATCATGTGGGACGTGACGTGACGCCATGTCATAACTCGGTCAATGTAACGGATGATTTTCGATAACCCAAAAAGACATACGAAAATATTCTCGATTATGCCCCAATGCTAAAAGGGCGTAACATATTACCTACAGAATTTCACTTGTTGTATATGTATATGTAACTTGAATGAATTTTATGGAGCTGTGTAATATATTTCCAGCGTTTTAAACATGATCCTTAGTTAGTGTACTGAATGTGCAAATGTATAGAATGTTCTAGATTTAAATCCCTACCATATTATATAGTAGTTACCAGTTACCGAGGCTAATTGCGGTGCCTCGTTTCGCTGGGCGCGTTGTTAACAAAAGGTCGGGCGTTCTAATATAAGTAGGTACATGTGTGTGGTGGGTAGCTACTTGCATGTTGTGTATAATCATACAACTTTTTTTTAAACCATCCCATGAATTCGCTCACTTTTTATATACATATATGGTATAGACACATTGTTTTATATGTGATACATAACATTTTCCAAAAACAAACGGTATATTATAAATGATCACATCACTGCGATAAAAGCAAATGTTTTATAAATGTTACATGATGACCTTTCTTTTCAGAAATACGCCGATAAGTTTAAGAAATTTCTAATCATTCAATTATTGTGGTTATAAAATTCCACGATGCATATTTTATTTGAATGGATATTTTGCGATTGATACTGAATACGTGCATTTATATATGAGAGCCACAAACGAAAATAAAAACGTTAAATCTATTCCTATGATAAGCGCTGGCACTGTTAGACTATATGATACGTAGATGTGTGAAAGATGAAATGAATACTGAGAAAACACGATAAGGATATTGAAAGAATTACAAAATATTCGCCAATCGGATGACTAAAGAAATAATCCAAATAACTGAAACTAATTGAAATTATAATTTCTTAATATTAATTAATAAATTCGTAGTAATAATGGACTTATAATTTCTGGTAACTATAGTAATGTAAGTACGTGGTACCTACATCATATGTTGAGTTTATTTAAAATATCCGAGTTCAATAATTATCTGTAAGTATTTTGAATTTTTATACTGTATACAGTTGGTCATACAATTGAATATGTCGTGCAAATATCAATGCGTATAGCATGGTGCGTCAACATTGTTTGAAATATTAAATTCACAATTTACACAAATCGCATGTTACTATACAAATCGAAAAAGAATTTAGTTTACGATGTCCTAATGTGTACTGAACCTGAGCTCAGTGAACAGATACGAGTAGATTAAGGAATTAATATTAAAATATTCGAATCTTATACAAACATGTATTGATATACACATGCTCGTATGTACCTACATATGTAGGATATTCTGACAACATTTACAGTTGTCTAGTGGACAAAAATTACTTGAAAACAAAAATGTTCTTTACGTGAAACATCAAATAAGAGTAGGCACTTCAAATGCACTTCTGGATAATATTCAAACTATTGAATGTATTATATAAGTATAAGTTTTGTATTGATTATCTCCAAGTTTTTATTTTATTAAACTTATATTGTGCTCAGTGCGAGTTTTTTTTTACCAATTTGATCGCGTTGATCTAAACTGTAATCTCTATGGAAATGAAACAGAGCCGCCTGGTGACAACAATAAGAACGTTCGAAACTATAATCCCATAATAATACTTTGTCCGATACTGCGCTGGGTCATTGTATAAACGAAGCTTTTCTCAAACAATTCGGGCTTTAATGCTATTCGTGGTTTTATGACGATACTGAAAGCTGTAGACGGGTTTATAGCAACCACACGATTCGTGTTTGTCGTTATTTAATTATTATATATAAGTATTTACCTATTATCTAATGTAAAATAGTAGAACTAAAACGGTTTGAGAATTGCATAAACTATAAACAATTATGTAACGAATCAAACTACCTATGACACTTTTTTAATTTTGGCTCAATTATGAAAGTAAAAAATTAATTCAATGTGATGGATTTCACGCACACAGTTCGCTGGGAAATCGTAACATGAAACCCGGAATAAAGTACTCCATTAGCCGCGTATATTATTCAAAGTAGCGTATATATATAAGCGTCTAAGTGATTAGATTTATGTAATATCATCTCCGAGCAAAACTCTAATCACGCCAGAGAGCTCAGAGGTCGTAGCCGAAAAGACAACAAGGGGTCACATATTTGGTAAATAAATAATGACGTACCTGGGCGGCCGAATTTCGCTCGGTCGCTTCGTCTTCCGTTCGAGTTGTTTTTATTAATTTTCATTTAATAAAATAACTATGAGTTGTTTCTATGTTACATTATACATTCTGCATTATAGATTATATAAGAAAGAGATATGTTTGTAACTTTTTTATATATATAAGAATAAGGAAGCATCAAATTCAAGAAAGAGGATCGAAGTGAGCTTCGCGAGTGGCAAATATGTATACGACTGTGAATTTCAAGTAATACGGTGTCTGACAGTGCTAACAAAATATGGCAATAAGATTTTTATTTATCATACAGATTTAAACTTAGGTATAGTATCAAATATGTAGTTTTGAATTAAACCTTAAGTAATAAGTGACACATTAAATCAATTCATTAGTCAAATATCAGCGCTGTCCATATATAATTACTATATAATATACATACTTACTATTTTAATATAATACTCCCCGTTTTTTACAGGCGGTTTATTATTATATTATCTTTGTTTTGGCAGCTTTTTACTGGGTCCCGTGTATACTTTATGACTTGGATTAACTGAAATGGGACATGTTTTGGTTTACGAACTTAATACGCAAGGGAAATTCAATGCGAAATCCCGTTCGTGGGTTGGCGTTGTAAGGCCGATGCGTTAACTTAAATGAAATTATTTTCACGTGAGGAAAGTTTTAATCCGTCACTTCACACGTGAAACCGGTATAAGTTTACAAAACAGGTCAGATTTATACCCAACAAGTAAAAATAATAATTTTATAGAAATTGAAATTGCGCATTGATGCTACAATAAAGTTTTGGCGTTCTGGTTTCTTGTAGCAGTGCAAGTATATTGTATACCAATTTTAAAGGACTGACACAAAACACAGAAGATACATTAGGCATGCTTATTTAGTCATCGGGATTATTAGCACTTTGACTAGTTGACGCAAATAGATCGAATCATTCGATATTGATTAAAGGTGTCGACACATTCATGACATAAAAAAGTTTATCTTAACTAACTTTTATTTAAATCTCTAGTAACTATACACCTCAATTACGTTAGTGGTGCACATCAATGTATTCTTGTTAACATGTAATATTAATATTATTGCTGCTCTTTTTATAACACCTACAATATATTTTCGCCATCATCCTGGATTGACTGCTACAGAATGCTATTAGGCATTAAGTTCGCCCTTCGTAATCTTGGGTTAGCTATACAATAAAGGACAACTAAAGAAATAAATAAAAGTATTACCTAAATGTGAAAAAAGTGTTTATATATGATCCTTTTTTCTGTTATAAATATTACATTGTCAATGTAAATACATATGTTTGTCTACACCTTGAACATTTTGCTTTTTTTTCGAATTGTACAATTCAATTACAATACACTACAATTGTTACAAAATTAGTACATTTCATCATCCTAACCAAAAAACGCTATTTATGCACCCTTTTCTGTACATACTCGTATAGTGCATTTAAGTATGTGACGTGTTCTAAATATAAACGGTGTATAATTGCGCCGGGCGTGTGGGACTAATGTAATTTGCCCTAATCGAACTCCACTCGACAGCAATATCGCGTAAAGTACCTACTGCGCATAGACACAGTGTCCCAAATTGACTTGTCCTTCAACATTTAAATTTGCTATTAGTGCTGCTTCGTATTATATGTGCCCCTTTGACTGGATATTTTAGGCCTTCGAAACGCGACACATAAATTCCTAAATAAGATATTATAAAATATCTCAAATAAGACTTGCCTTGACTGTGACTATTGTCGCTATGATAAATATATTTTGATAGTTACGAAAAACATGGTTTTACAGCTACAGTTTGATAAATAAATTGTTCAATATGTACGTACATGCCCCTATCACTGTATTTATATATATTTAATGTGCATTCCTATCAATTATAATCTAGGTAAATGATTATGTTGCATTAAATAGTTGTTTTACATTAAATTGTTTAAGATACACGTTTAATTCTTTTAAAGTACGCTAAAAATTTAGAAGGTAACTTTTATAAACATGTATGCTGTAATAATGTTTGTGAAAATAAACATGACTAGTACATACTTGAGGAACAAAAAGTCTTAGAGATAATATTTTAAATAATATCGTACTTTCAGGATAATAAAGGAAGAAGCCGCAGGCAGTCTCTTGATCAACTACATTTTTCATTTTGTTCACGCTCTTTTCTTAATTTGTTATTCTGCAATACTTTTTTTCAAAGTTGTTTTTAATTGGTCTCGTATTACGCCGGTTTAACATTGTTTCATTAATATATTTCAAATTTCGCTAGAAGATATATTGTTTTAAGCATGGATTCAAAAAACAATTACAGAGATGCTTTGTGCAAAAGCCCATTTCCCAGTAAAAGCTTATCTAAACGTTAAAAAGAGTTGGAAACGATTGACCTTAGTTAGGCTTTAGTATTCTTCTTGTTTTAGTATTTAGTTCCACAATGAGGGACTTGTGAGCAGTTGAAATTAGATTATTATTGACCACGATCTTTATCCCGTGTTTAATCTACCTCTTATTAAAAACTTTTCGTTAAAATGCCAAAATTGCCTAAGCTATCTAGATCTCATAGCACCAGTAAATAATCTTCATAATATACGCCGTCGTTTTGATTTCTTGTAAAAAAAATTAAGGAATTTATAGCACAGTCACCTATCGTATTTAATAACAATGGTTTCTTTGTTTTGTCGTTCTTTCATTCGGACCCCAATGCAATGATAAATAATTCGATTGTTTGCCTGAAGAAATGCAAAGTTTCTGCCACAGAACCGCTCTAAAATCCTTTGATAGGTTCACTGATATAATTTGCACAACTTTTTGTCTTTTCTCCATTGTACAATTAACTGTTTTTTAATTAAAACAATACCGACTGCGCCATGTCATAATTTCTTATTCGATATTTAATAAAATAAAATATCAGTTCTCATGTCACTTTTATACTGCTGTGAGACCTTTTTAAATAAATTTTGAAACAAACAAAAAATATGCAATAATTTTTTGTTTCAAACTATATTTAAAAAGGTCTCATTACAACAACATACAATAATGGTTAGGGTACAAGAGTAATAACTGTCTCACTACATATACGAGTATTTATATGGTGGGTTATTTCGCTTAATTCTATTTATTAAATCAAATAACCTTTTTCGTACTATACCTAATTTTACGTCGTATCTGTGTACATGGTTTCTCATTATGGAAAAGGTTTGAAGTGTTGTAACGGACATAAGACATAGATATATATACATAGGCACTGTCAGAAATTGGCAGGTAATCTTAACACTTTTACCTATAAGGCCAACTAATAATTTTGGGTAGAAAAGCTCGACTCAAGTTATTTGTGCCCAAAAAAGATATTTAACACAACGCGTGTAGGTAGCGCGCCTAAGTAGGAAAATAATAAAAAAGTTACTGTAACTAATTGTACCCACGTATGTATCTTTTAAACACGGTCTATGCCA
The DNA here is from genome assembly GCA_018239345.1 of Oxynetra stangelandi. NCBI lineage: Eukaryota > Metazoa > Arthropoda > Insecta > Lepidoptera > Hesperiidae > Oxynetra > Oxynetra stangelandi. The sequence continues at coordinate 11,931 of DVPR01000349.1, forward strand.
CACAGTTACGAGTAACTACTGTGCTGTATTACATGATTGTTTGAAAACATAAATTTTGCATGGCAACGTTATTAATATTGTTTGTTGAGAAACATAACCGAACAAAGCTCGCTCTCTGTTTCGTGGCTTCACCAACAGTTTTCAACTTTCAGTTTAGTTTCTGGTTTATTTACCAAGTTATCCCCCATTTCTGTCCGCTCACGAATATGTACATGAATTTTGTAACAGTATGGCCCGAGTGATATTCGGCGCTGACTCGCGACCAGCGGAGAGGCATTGCGTTTCGAGAGACGCTCATCTTGAATTCGACAGACGATTTTATATGAATTATACCATTATGCTAAAACAAGGCGTCTATAAAGATGAAATGAAGAAATATAAAGAGAAAAATTGAATTTGATTAAAACAGACGTAGATAATGAAATGAAATATTTTCGAGAATTGTCCACCGGCTTCAAGATTTTACTTATAGATATTTGAACATAGCTGCGTTATAATGCACGTGTGTACATATGTATATTTTCCGACGCGTAGCACAATATTTTCTAACAGTATGTTATAAGCTAAATATCGTACGTTCGATATCCGGGTAGACTTTAAAGTCCAAAAGCTGTTACAAATTTCAAAGCAGAAAAGAGGAAAAACAACTAAAACTCCGGATGCCTCTGTTAAGAGTAGCAAGACGGCATTAACTTCAATACGCACTTATGACTCCGTCTAATACGATGTTAGATTATCAAGTTACAAATACATTAAAATTTACATCGACATATAATTGTGTAGTTAACGTAAAAAACATAGACACAGTTATTTATCTTTTTTGTTCTTAACCAATTGAAACATGGTCCAAGTTTAAACATTTTGAGACTAAATACTGACAACGTATGTACATTTATCTCATAGCACGTTTTATATGTGTGATAAGTGGATACGTTAAACATATAGCATACATATATATACGTACTAGAATAAAATGAAAGCGAGTGTTTATTTCATAAAATTCGTTCGGTAGTCCAAAATACGGCAATAAACAGTTTTGTGATGTAAAGCGCAATAGGTAATCCACGATATATTTTCGAAAATCCCATTTCGGTCTGTCAATGGTATGTTAGCCGCAGAATTGAACTTAATTGGAGGCCGTTGTTTGCACTGATACCGAGCTGTGGAATGGATGAAATTTGTGGAAACTATAATCCGTTATATCCGTGACGTGCGTATCTGACCCGGATATAATGAATGTGAAGTGGGTATAGGGCGAGATAGTGAAATATTTATTCGTTATATCCCATTTTTAACCTATATAAAATTGTTATTATTTATATATTATAATTACTTTTATATGATAATTATAAAGTACACAGGCCAATGTAACTAAATGTGTCTATGAATCTTTTTGAAATAAAATAATTGTGTCATAACAACATCTCATACATACTTTTAAAATCACTGAATGTATAAAGTGTAGATTAGTTTTATATTATACTAACTTCTTAGCCGCAGCTTCGTTTGCGTTAAAAGTCAACTGAATCAATCTCGCCTAAGTGCATTAACAGAAGATTCTTCTGATATAGCAAAATTTCACCGCCCAGACGCGTGGTGAATAGGTTACATTTATGCTTGCGAACAATTTTGAAATGACTAAAAGAGAAAACTTAAAACAGAGCGAAAAGTAAAAAAATAAACAGTTGTAAGTCTATATTTAAGTGTAACCTCATATTTTAATTCCAATTCAAGTAGAAACATATTTATGTACTTTAATATACTAAGTACACTTAAAGGTGACAGAAAACTAACAAACCAGCTGATACTGTACTTAGTTGAATAGTGTGTTGATGTGTTCGTTGTCATTCATGACAACATGAATAATAATGTTTGATATTTTTCCATCTATATTGTTTTTTGCCTACGTTATGTATCCCATGTCCTTGACTGTAGGTGCCTACTTGACTCTGTAAAATAAGTATACAAAATTTTATGATAATCGGTTGAAAACTTTACGCGTGATATCGTAACAAACAAAGCCACTTTAACATTCATTATAGTATAGTACCTACTAGTTAGGATCTTGCCACTCCGTTTCACGTGTAGATAATGTGAGTTCCAACAAAGATCCCTCGGGAAAAGCCTCGAGCTTGGTTTTAACTCGCGTGAAACTTATGCATTTAAATCCATTTCCGCGTTGCAGTGCTTCATCCTGACGGCTTTAAGAAAAATCTAACTTAATTAGCTTGATAGTAATCCAGTATTTTAAGTGGATTAATGTTACTAAATACCGCATGCCTGCAGCTCTGTTGCCAATGCCACTAACTAATAGTAGGCATTATTAATAACTAGCACTCATAAAACTAGTAACATTAGAAAATAGTACTCATAGTCTATTAGTTTGTATTAATCGGTGTCTCTAAAGACGTCGGTCATCATGCTCGAGGATAACAACGCCACCCAATATAAAAACATTGCACACTTCTTAGTCCATACGCGTGAACCCAAAAACTAATTGATAAGTTGTTCTTGGACATCATTTTCCAAGTTACGTTTCGTTAAATTGCTTACATAGTTTGTTTTAATGAAACATTAATAGTACAGTCGTATACATGCAGGATCACAT